>VDFB02277907.1:0-21671 GCA_007258455.2 Sequoia sempervirens | reverse complement strand
TGTAACAAAATTTTAATTTTGGGGTACAGCATGTAGCAACTTATTTGCTTGAGATTACAGTCATACTTTAGTATGGGAAATAAAAAATATATGTGCTTTGCATCATACTTTCATCTGTCGATTTAGATAAGTCTTATGCAAGTCACTTTATGCATTGGAAATCTATGATGGGAGATTGTTGACGACGATTGAGTATGAGGATATATGTAAAATTGCATGAATCAGAGGTCAATGGGAATACTATGAAAGCACTGATTGGTTACCACTTTGACAAATCTAAGGAGTCTGAGGAAGTCCTTGATAGATTCCGAGAATTCAAGGCACAAGTTGAGAACATATTCGGGAAGAGGATTAAGGTCTTGAGATCAGAGGGGAGTACACTTCCAGAGGATTTTGTAATTTTTGTATTGAGGCAGGGATCAAGAGGGAGTTCTGTCTTTGGTACAATTCTCAACAAAATGGAGCTTTTCTTGGTACTGTGTTTCAAGCAAAATTGGGCACGAGACATGCCAAGAGGTAGTGTAATGGGCATGTAGAAGAAAACGCAACCGAGTTTGGGGGTTGCTTAGTGTAGGGGACATGCATCATTCGGCTTGATTGCCCTGCGTGTGGAAGGCAAAGCTTCGTGAAGGAAGCTGAGACAAGCTTCTCACAATAGTGGAGAGAGAAGTTCTGAAGAATCTATTCAAACAAGCTAAGTATGGCAAGGTCCGAAATGGTGCTAAGGAATGCAATCTAGCTTCAGAGGGAGTCACAGCATTATTAAGATATTCTCCTTATGTTAGGGGAATGGTCAGAACAACAGTTTGATCTGTCGTAATGTATATTTCTCTGAGACAGAGAAATATGAGGTGAAAGCCCTTGTAGTGTATATTTCTTTGAGATGGAGAAATATGAGGTGAAAGCCCTTGTAGCATATATTTCTTTGAGACGGAGAAATATGATGTGAAAGCCCTTGTAGCGTATATTTCTCAGGGACAGAGAAATATGAGGTGAAAGCCCTTGTAGTGTATATTTCTCTGAGACTGAGAGATATGAGATGAAAGCCCTTGTGGTGTATATTGTGGACGTCATGTTGAGAGAATCCATGATCAGATATTTGTGAATACCTCCCTAGCTAAGAGGAGTGTTAGTGTTTTAAGTAGCTGCGAGAGGTATTTCCCAAAAGCATAATCACATAAGGCTAGTTGGCCTATTTATCATAATCAAATATTGATTCTTTTGGGTCAGTTCAAGAGGAGATATTCACCTAGATTGGTATATATAGGAGAGAGACTCTCCTCATTAATCATTCAATTTCATCAAATCCGATTTTTTGATCTACAGAAGCAAGTTCGACATTCAAGAAGGAGATTCACTTATTCCTTGTTGCTCAAAAATTCGCACTATCTACAGTGCTGATTTATTGTGTTATAATCTGCCTCTCTAGGCCTGATTCTGGAGTGCTATTTCTGCACTATTGTACCTGATCTATAAGATTAAATTTCCGCTGGGTTTTTCTCACTAGAGTCGAAGGGTTTCCCAGGATAAATTATGTGTCTCATGTTCTGAGTTATTTTTTCTGTTTTTTTGTGCATATCTGGTCTAAAATTAACACTGTAGAGTGGGTGGATTGAGGGCCTTAATCCATCCCCACAAGGGATCTAAAAGACTCAACAAACAATACAATCAGCCTTCTTTTTGATATATCAATCACCAACACGGAAAGCCTCTGAAATTCTGCTATATATGTGTCCGCTGAACCCCATTGCTTGAGTTGAGCTATATATAAGTGTAACTATGGATCCTTCTTATCGAACTGATCTATCAATCTCTTTGTAAACTCAACATATGAGTCAATCCGGTCATGGCCCGAGGAGATAATACCATGATGCCACCACTCATGAGCACTACCATCCAAGTGAATTGTAGCATATTTGATGGCTTCATCTTCTGGCATTGGGTCAAGATGGAAGTATTTGTCTAACTTTTGAACCCATGCTCTAGTTGAATTCCTTAACCATCATAGTACGGGATAGATAGCTTTCCCACTTTCCTTTGCAGATCCTGGTTATGTTGTCTACCTCCTCTATTAGGCCTATGTCTTAATCGGAGGTCCATGTAGTCCTTGAAAGACATTTCTACCTGAAACTCAAGCCTTGAATCCCTCCAACCCTGCAAAATCTGATTTTGTAACTCATGTTGAGTTGGCTCATTATCCATTTGGATGTTATTCCTTGGTGGAAAGTTAGGCATTAAGTGCCTAGAATTTTCTGTTATGGTTCTTGCTGGCTGATTTGCACCCGTCATTCACTGAAGCATCCCCATTTCCATTGTTCCTTCTGTGCCCATTGTTACCATCGTTGTGTACCCCATTGTTTCCACCATTACTCCCACCATTGTTCCCTGCATTGTTGTTATTTCCTAACATGTGTTGGTTCATTAGGGCCACCATCTAAGCTAAATTCTGTTGTAAGTCATGCTGCCCTCTAGCTAGGTCATTTAGCATTTCCCTAGTGCTAGGTTCTTGTTGCTCTCTATCACCCATTTCAATGCCTGTAAAGGGGTTGGTCTTAGGTTGACTCTCAAGACTAGTGTTTGACTTGTTCCTTCTCAAATTATAATGATGTGTGTAGGGTGGCTGCATTACTTATTCAACTGACATAACACTGTTTTTTCCAAAACCCTCCAGGATGGCAGATGCAGCTGCTCTGATACCACTGCAATATGCACCCTATATTTTTTGTTTTGTTTGATGCAATATTGTTTTTGTGGAGTTTTGATGATAACATGAAATGTACAGCTCAAAGAAATTGTTTGCAACAATATAGAAATGCAATATATTTTGATTTTTAAAGATCTATACAAGATGCTCACAACTGAAACTGAAAGCCAGGTCTGAAACAAATCTTTTTGCAAGATAATGAGCTGATTATTGCTCAGAAAATTACAACAGCAGTATATACTATATAATGACTGGGAATTACAAAGACATTGTTTTTCGAACATACCTAACAAGGAGTAATGAAGTACAGGTCAGAAACAATACTATAGCAGCAAACTGGAGGTGCCAAAATTTCTCTAACTTCATTTTTCAGTGCATTCTCCACCCCACAATCCCTAGCCATATGCTGTTCAACTCTAGGCGCCACCATTCAGCTCCAAAAGTGCCCAGAAAACTAGGCCACTGGCTCCATAATTCACATGCCCTCTCTCTAGAACTGTACGCCTGCCTGGAAGAGGTATGGCCAGCAAAGGAAATGCCATAAGTCTGAAACTTGGTGTCTTAAATCTGCTATTTTCCCTCGTCCAATGTGCTCACAATTTTTTGATGTGAAACCCTCTTTAAACTTAACGAAGAAGTAAACAATGAAGCTCCGAATCACTCCAATGAAATGCCTGTAAACTAATCCACTAGGGTTGATATTTCACAACTGAAATGGATGATCCTTGCGAGGGTTTTTGTCCTCACAAACCTGCTGGTATGAAACTGAAATATTTGAGCCAAATTTTTTTGATTTTTTACAATTTCAAATTACAAGCACCCGTTAAGGTTAGATGATAAACCAAAACGTACTGAAGCAACTCTAACCAGTATGTACACCAGGATCCCGATGTGGGCAAGGTGTGAGCATTGGTCAGAGGATCTGAATCAAAGCCCTTATGCAAAAAGCAACCCTAACCAAGAATGGCGCCGATGGCGAGCATATGGTCAGAGGATCTTCTACTCTAAATCTGAAGGGAACTCTACGTCAAGTATGTACCCAATCCAATGCGGAGTGAGGGGCGACCATATGACGGAGTGATTACAATAACAATGCTTGAAAGAGAAATGCAGAAAGCTGAAAACACTCAACACCCAAAATGTGCTTGCTAACCCAGAATGGGAGAGTAGCTACCATAGGGCGGAGATTTATCTATTACAACAAGAACTGAAGGAAGAATAAGTATTACAATAACGATGAGCAATAATAAGAACAACTGGTCAGTACTACTGCCAGCTTACAAAGATGTCATTGCCTGCAATATCAAGACTTAAGATGCTCTTTCAAATGATGCATTCAACAAGGAAGCTTCTGCAAAGTATACAATGAAATCTCAACACCAACCAGATAAGGAAGATGCAGATTTCTTAAACTGTCATACAAATCTGCACTTTTTATCATAAAACCAGCAACTTATGAATTTACTCATATGCTCATAACTCTCTCATTTCTCACCCAAATGATCTCAAATCTGATGCAATAGACCCTCAAAATGATGGCGCCTAACTTAGTAATAAGAAATGGCATCTAAAAATGGTTATTAATTACTGACACGAATCCCAATGCACTCTAGAAAGTACGGCCTTCAAGGAATGACGGATTTGCATTATAAAATCATAAGCTTCGTATTAAAATCTGCAAATATTCATGAAGGGGCGCCTCTAACAGGGAAACACAATGAGACAATACCCAGAATGACTCTTTTTGTATTTTTGGACTTATGATTAAAAACAACAATCTGCTACAAGGAATGTGCAACTCCAAAAAACCACTAATATGCATAAAACTGATTTACATATCCTCACAAAGACTAAAATGCAGAAACCTCACAATAAAACATTCAAACTACACTATCTCACCACTAGTCGCTATCTTTCAAGCGAGAAGCAATGCCCAAGCTAGGAGGCCTTCATTCCTCGAAGCAATCCCAAAGCCAATCCGGCAGCATAACATTCCTGTAGATAAAAGATGTGAAATGATGCTCAAAGCCTTCCTTTTATAATTTTCTCGTTGACTTCTCAAAACCCTAAACTCCTCTTCAAGACAAAACCCTAATCTTTTCCAGAGGTGGCGTCCTTTTCTTCAAGCTCAATATTGATATTTTTTAATTAAATTCCATACTTTGATAAATGCGCCCAATATAAGCTTGCTTTGACTTTGATAAATAATAAAATAATCATTAATGAAGCGCCACCCTCAAAAGGACCACTTTTCAAAATAACATAAAGTCAATAGACTAGGCCAAGGGGTCAACGTTAAAATATAATATTAAAACGTGACCTTTTAATTAAATATATCAACTTATCTCTCCAATTGTGCCTTGAAGCCAATAATGACCAAGTCAACTGACCAAACTGAAGCCGGAAGTCAACCAATCTGAACCCAACTGAAAAGCTGCCAAAAATAGAATTTACTAAAAATAGTAAATTCTAGAAAATGCTCTGAATGCCGAAGTGAACACACCACTGCGAAGCTCTCTGAAAACCCAGAAAGAATTCGCCACTGAATCCACTAACTCCGAGCAAAGACATCCTCAAAAATAGGAAACCCTAATTTTACCATCCGACTAGCCTTCGGGTTTCCAGAAGAAAGGCCAACGGTCACTGGAAAGATCATGCTCGAGAAGGGGACATTACAATCCACCCTTCCCAAAATTGCTTGTCCTCAAGCAATACCACCATAACTCCAGAATTTTTAAAACTAATCCATACGCAACAAGTATGATTCCTGGTTCCCAAACCAATCGCAGGAAGGACCCACCATGCCGATGCTGCTCCACTCTGATCACAACCGTGAAATCATCATGCCTATGCTGCACTAACCTTCCTTGTAACCCCAAAGTGTTACCATCTAGGATACTCAAACCGAAAGATCTTAAAGGAGGGGGATCAAAATCATGCAACCTCTCATGTCCACAGTGCCCCGAATTAACCGTATCAGCCATACTACTGTCAATCACAATTCCAAGCAAAAGGAAGGATAGTCTACTCAAATCAAAATCGAACTCCTCAGCATACCTCCACATGGTAACAAACGGAACCATGATTGCAAATGTGACATCTGCAAATCTTCTTGCAAAGAGGAAGGCAATCTTTTGCAAGAGCTCAACAAATTCAAACTCAGGACCCCACATGAATCCCCTATGCCTCAACTGAATTATCATGGCACAACTAAGAAGTCTGAAGAATTTTTTCACCATTCCAACCCCAAGAGTCTCAAAATATAGATTCAAAACATGGGGTAGCTCATTGTCATGAACCAATAATGAAAATAAACCATCAGAGTTTGCATCACAAACCTCCAAAGTGGCTGAAAAACCCGCTAAAGCCATCTCCATCAGAAAACTACCACTTCTTTGATCAGGAGTGAGGTACCAACTCTCCTGAATGAAAGTAACTCCATAAGTAAGGTGGCTGGTCTGCCTCCAACCAGCAAACTCGTGTCTCAAAATCTGCCCTTGTATGAGCTGAAAGTCACTTCCAAGAACTACCGATCGTTGATCTTTCCAACCCATATTCAAAATTTCTCTCCAATCCATTTGTTGAAGAACAAACGGAACCATCAAGTAGCTTGAAATGAAGGGAACAACATCAACAAGTCTGGAAATTTGTTCCTTATCCCTCCAAGAGTCTTTTCCATAAGTAATAAACTCTAACAGCCCAAGTTGAGAATCCCAAGCATGGATACCCAACTGAAAGTGATTTTCAACACACTGCAAAGAAATCTCTACACATTCCCAAGTGCTAGTGAGAACCACGTGCCTTCTCACGAAACTGATGCCCCATCTAGTAAATCCTTGAAGCTTAATCATGAAAGCTTCCACCTTAAGGGAGTATGAAACATAAAGTGGCTTCAAATTCAGCTCCCAAAACTGATCAATATGATTCCAAACTTCATTCCACCCAAGGGATGGATTGTCAAGAGTGCACCCACCAAAGTCTAGTTCACCTATTTCCCATTCCTCCTGAGTAGTAGGTCTGAAATCTTCACTCGTTGCTGCTGTAATGAAGTCACCAACAGCTACCAAGACTTGCCTCATCAACACCTTGATGTCATAGATGTTGAAATTTCCTTGCTTCGTCACCTCCCATGTAGAAACTCCATCCTCAAACCCACTTATGCATCCATTACTACTCAACATATGTGGAACATCCTCATGGAGGGATATCAAAGCATCCTTAGATTGGAGTTCATGTTTGACCTCATGCTTGGTCACTTCACTACTTGACTCATTTTTCAAAACAAAGAGAGGATTGTCATAAGTTGCTTCAGCTCCTACTTCAAAGAAGGAATTGTCAAAGACCCAGAAACCATTCCTTTCGTCTCGCTGCCCCAAATTTGTACATGCAACTTCTGATTTTCTTGAAATGCTTTCAAGATCAAACTCCTCTTGAAGACAATCAAGATCTCCAATCACTTGATTGATTTTTTCAGCTCTTTGTGCATCCTCTTGCTCCTTGAAAAGTTTGAAATCTGCAAACTGGTCTTCAACCTCAGTTAGAGCCAGCTGAGTTTCTTTCAACATGTCCCTTGTTGATTCGAGCTCCAGAGTGAGCTCATCAATCGTACTCTCCTTTTCATGAAAAGCACGAATGGCCTTCTTTGAGTCTCTTCATTTTGTAGTTACAAGCATACCAAGGAAGTCTTCTTGAAAATACATAGAAACATTGTGAAACCAACATTTTATTTCCGATCTTACGTATTAATGACTAACTCATTTTTTGCTCTGCATCTTCTTCATACCGATGCCAAGCTGCCAATTTCTAGATACCACAAGGGGTAGACTTCAGAATTTGTTGTGACTTTCGATGTAGTACCGGAGATCTCTATCACTCGACTTGTCTCAACATGGAAACCTTTGATCCATAGGATGATGCGTGAGGGGTCTTCTACTCGATACTGCTTGAAATATGCCCTTAATTTTTTCTTGATTTTTGATGTAATTACAATGCAACACACACCCTTTAAGGTTAGCTCCAAACCAAAATGATGCAGAATAATAAGTCTAACCAAGAATGCGCCCTGAAACCACTGAAGGAAGAGGGGCGGGCATATGGTTAGAGGATCCCTAGGATCTAATAACTCAACAACTGAAATTGATTACAACTAAAAAGTAGCGATATAACTTAGCGCCAAGAATGTGCACTCAAGATCCCTTTGAAGGCGAGGTACTAACATATGGCAGAGTACTTATTACAAAATTGAAAGAACTTAGGCGGTGAACTAGCCATGAAGATTTCCACTCAACCACCAATTCAGTGGGGGGAAAGAATTACAAAGCAAACTAACTCATCCGTTGCGGCGGGCATCCACTCAACAATGGGAATTCACCACTTTTTTAGTGGGTAACAAATGAAAGAGAAATTTTTTCTTTTTCCACACTGGCTGTAAACCATCCAGGGGTTACAAATATGAGAGATTAATCACAAGAATTTGCAGCTAATTAAATGACTGGAACAGTACTACTGTTTACAGTCTTACAATGATAAACAACTGCAATTTACAAGAGTTATTACAATATCTTCAAAGCACAATGAAATAGATGATCTCCCACTCTAGAATCTCTCAATTATTGAAGAACACGCCAAAATCTGAATTTAAAGCAATCTGATATAGAAGCCCAGTTACAGAAATGTACTAAACCAGCAACTATATTCAATCCAAAATGCATATATCTACCTCAAATCAACTTCAAAGCTCACCAAAACTCAGAGCAGCATTCAAGAAGGATAGACAACCAACATCCATGAGTTTGTAAGTGCTAAACAATCACCAAATGTCATGTCCCCAATTTGGAGCTATAAGGGAATATATTAAAATTAATTACATAAAGGTTATTAAAAAAATTAAATATTAAAAAGTAACCTTATATTTAATTAATTTAATATTAAAGTGACTAAAAATAAAATAATATTAAAAAGTCACTTCAAAAGAATAAAATAATAATTTATTCTAGAAGCTTCTTGAAATCTCTTGCAATTTCTTTATAAGAAAGCTTTTGAAGGGCATTTGAGATATCCTGGAGTCAAATACATTTTCTAAATATTGGAGAGCTTGAATGCTTGTCTTAGCTAGAGAAGTCAAATTCTCTTATGTTGCTGGTTTTGGTTGTGCAACACCAACCTTAACTAGTCTTGAGAGAGGAGAATAGTTCAGTTCTTCTCATTGTGTAAAAATTTTGTGGCTTGTAGCCAAATTTTGAAAAATAAAGAGAAATTCGATTAGGAGGGGATTGCAGATTGCTGATTGAAGACTTTCAGACTTGGAGTGGACGAATTTGCTGTTGCACATCATCATTTTCATCTTAGTCTTGGCAGTTTGTGGATGAGAGTTCCTATGGGCAGATCGATTGCTTAAAGAGGGATGCATTGCATTGAAGATAATTCACAGTCAAAGACAAATCGAGTGAAGATCATTGAGGGTGAAATTGCATAGAGAAGTTGGGACGATTTCATGTACAGCTGCTATCATAATTCGTGAGTTCTCATGAAGCTGGGCGCACATGTTTATGGTGCGATTTTGTGAACATTGGCTAGGAAAAATTCATATGAGGCTGGAAGAAATACGCAGGTCTGTTAGAGAGCTGGGCGCTTCATTTTGGAAGAAAATTTCATCATCATCTGGGAGAACCGAATCCATCATTGATGTTGCATCAGCTGTCCAGGCAATGCAAGTAGATGAATGCGTTTTATGTCTAGAAGCCTTAATAAAATCCAAGAAAATTAGAGCATGGTTGATTTGCATCAAGGAGGGGAAGCGCTGCTTTTTGGAGGCTAAAGGCATCATATTTCAAGTGCATCGAATTTATTCTTGTCTGCTGCAACTTCTCCAGGTTCTTGTAAAGTTGATACTTCCATTGCATTTTGCCATAGAATCATTTAGGGCTGTAGGGTTATTGCTGTTAGTAAATGACCATTGTATTTCAGTCTATAAGAGTCCAAAGAAAATTTGTAATTGCAAGGCTGAAGCTGAAAGTAACGAATTGTAATACATTTCTATCATAGTGCCATAGTTGACTTGCATATCAGCACTTTATGTATCTAGTTTGTAATCTCTTTTCATAGTGCAAATTGTAAGTGGAGAGATAAGGAGTTGGTTTGCCAAATATTTGTTCAAATGACTCTTTTACATAATTGCACTTCATTAATCTAGGATGCATGCCAAGTGTTTGCTAAAATGCATCTTGGTTGTAGGTGAACATTTTATGTCAGCATTTCATATTTATGCATTTGAAAATACAAAAGGTGCATCACGCTTACATTGTAGACAATTGTTTAAAAGCATTTTAGTAGTTATAGGTCATTATTTATTTCATCATTGCAACCACATATATCAAAGAAGCCAAAACAAGACATAATACCAACAAGTACATTGTTGCAAGCAAAGTGTTTGTCAAGTGTCAAGATTGAAATTCCAGGACCTTCCTACATCAAGATTTGATGAGGCACCCACCAAACAGCAAGTTCAAAACCCAATACAAGTTGATCATTAATGGTATGACCCTATAAAAGGTACGACCTTCCTAGAAAAATCCACACTTCATCATAAATTCTGATTTTCTGCAAATAGCATCGCCCTTAGCATAGAAATGGTTAGCTCAAATACCCATAATGAAATAAAATTTACTCAAGGAGCTGTATACAAAAATCATCTTCAGCTGTATGAAAATCAGCAACACAAAATACTGAAAACATCACCAAATTTCTTCACTTTGATGCTCAATATGCACTTCTGCATGAAGCACATCCCCAATAGACCATCTAGGGAACCATAGTTTCAGGCCCGAAGAATGGAGTAAATTTGCTAAGCTTTCCCTTAGCCGGATTCTGGATTTCAAACCAGCAGCATAACTTTGCTTTCCAAAACATAACATAATCAGCTCTTCAAACAACAGCAATATATAAGCTTCAGTTGGCAAATGAAGCAACAAGAACTCTTCAAATTCCAAGAAGTTGAATCACTTCAACTTCCAAAAGGGATGCCACCTTTAAGCATTTTACTTTTGAAATAATAGAAGCATTATTGACTTCCCCTTTTAGATCCATTTCAAAATTACAACAATAAAACAATTAATAAATCATTAAATGCACAATTGACCCATAATGTCCCTCTTTTAAAACAACATGAAGTTATCACTCCTAGGCGTGGGGTACAAGCTGAGTAACATACAAAATTGACTAAATTATAAACTTAGTCCATTGAGATAACCAAAATAGCTGGCTGAAGGTTAACTTAAGATGGCTTGAGCTGAATGGTTGATGATACTAATGCGAATTTTAGACTTACTATAAATAATGGCTGCTATAAATAGTAAATTTACATCAAAACAACTTGACTAAAATTTGGTCTTGAACTACAAAGTTAGTTGCTGCTGCGATGAATCTTGCGAGAAAGATAGACTTGCTAAAAATATGGAATTGCTATAAATGAAGTAAGTCTACACACATCCCTGAATGCCAAGCCCGAAATTATCACGAAGAGGGAAACCCTCATTTTACTGTTTCAGCTTAGTCTATGGATTTTAGAATAGGCTAAAACCAAATAAAAGCGAATGGCCAAATAGCTGACATTCTGATTCATGTAGAAAAAAATAGGGTTGAGTTAGTATGTTTTTGCATGAGCATGCTGATGGAGTTGATTGTTTTACCTTTGATCAATAATGTTCCAAATTGATTTGAATTTTGTTGTCTCCCTTTGTAATACTTTTGGATGGCCTCTTTGGCCTCTACTATGGTTTCATATAGGTACCCCATTGGGTTTCACTCTTCACCACAATGTAAAACCCTGACTAAAGGCTTTGATGCTTACATACAAATTAAAGTTGAAATTAAAAATAAAACTAAAATAATTTGAATAATATCTACTAATGAGAGTCTAGAAAAAGTGAGCTTAAAGGATACAATTTAAAATTTAAATAGAAGTTTTAAGTTACCTTGAGGATCTCATTAGCTGTCTTTGTGAAGACATCATCAAAAATTCCCTTTGCTATCATCTCTCTATTTGTCTTCTTCAAATAAGAATAATCCGCCCATTGTTGGCTCACAAACATTTTCTTCAAAGGTGTTGTTGCAAGCCACGTATTCGCATGATTATGAGAAATAACTTGGTCAATATTGCTTGGAGAGTAGACAACATACTACAAAGAACTTGGTCAAGTTGAGTAAGGAGAAAATAATGTTAGCTATATTGCATGTAGTCAATTGCTAGTACTATTATCTCATTAAAAAGAACGTCAAGTTTTAGAATGCCTATTACAAGCTCAATATTTTTATAAACAAATCATTATCTTGAGTGGAACAATAAAAATGGGTAACAAAGATTATGAGTGTTGACTTTGAAATCATCTTTGAAAGTGTAATTGAGAATGTTAGAATGGATGCACTCTTGGACAAATAGAAAGTGATACACATCTTTGCTTCATTATATTAGTGGCTCCTTAGTGAATTTAGGCATCAAGTGGAGAAATGATCCTGGTACATGGAAGAAATTTTAGCAACTCCAGAATATAGAGGGTACCTCAGCTAGTTTTTCCTCAAGTTGAAATTTGTAGTCAAAGAAATAGCTTCTCTTAGAAATGCATTCTTCTCTTGCATTGCATCATTTAGGGTTTCTTGAAATCTATGGATGTGTTGAGGCATTTTTGGAAAGTCTTATAAAGGAAACTTTAGTAGTTTTTAGTTGAGTTGTTTGGACTGTCAACGGAATGAGGGTGAGACAATTTGGATTTAGGGCATTTGCAGCTTTTGTCCATTCCGAGGTAGAGATGGGAAGAAATATTTATGGACTTTATGATAGAGCTTAACAAGTCAGAATGCATGTGTGATCGAGTGGTTGAAAATTTGAAGTGCTTACTAGCAACAATATATTTTCCTCAAAATGTCAAGCTGCTTCTGAAGACCTGCATTGAACTAAACAACAATACATATATTCTTGTAATAACTCACCCTTAATTTTTTTTTTAAACTTCACAACTTGTTAGTGTTAGCCAATAATCAAAGATGATCAACTTAAGTAAACTTACACTTTCTGATCACCCAAATCCCGATCTGGCAAGGTGAGAGCATATGGTGGTAAGGTTACAATGCTATGTTATTGAAATGTACCACTTGTTCAGTGGGGTGAGTATGAAATCTTCAAACATAAAGAAACATCCACTTATTTAGTGGGAATTACAAATTGCAGGAAATGAAAGCATCAGGCGACTAGCCGTCCAAAGGCACTTATGCAATGGGATGCATAGGCCAACATGAAAGTAAACAAACACTTATTCAATGGGCATAACATGAAATCCAAAGAGTCATCTGCTTATTCAGCGGGAATACCACTTATTCAATGGGGTTAGTATCAAAACGAGATAGAGCAAGATTACTGAATGGTACTACCAATTCTGTATTACAATGAAGCTCAATACAAATGATACTAACAAGTATAATCCAATTGCTCAAGAGGTAGTAATATGAAATAACATCCAAGTACCAACAACCCAACTGACATTTAAGTACCAAAAGGAAACTCTGTCAGTGAATCCAGGATTTACTTAAATTTCTTAAATAACATCCAAGTACCAATATCTTATCATTACTTGGACGTTATAAGAAAGTTGTGGAACATTTTAGACTTGCAGTAGAAAGTGTACCCCAAAATCTTGTTGTGCAGCATGGCCTTGCCTTTGGATTGCTTGGGACCTTAAAGAAGTGCATGACTCTTGATGCTTTTGGGAAATGGATATAGATAATGAAGTTGGGAAAGGTATAGTCAAGATTCATATAGATGAAATTTATAACAATCTATCATAATGGATTAAAACCCATAATTTTGAATTTTCATTTTTTTTCTAGAGAGTTGGACGAGGAGAGACATTGTGAACTTTCTCAGTTTAAATCAACAAAGTGTCCAACCATCTGGAAAGTTGATGTGACACTGAAAAATACCCAATAGGTTAAGAGATTCATGGGCATATGACTAGAGTGGAATTTAATTCAAATGCATCATAGCAAGTGTCCTTGTTGATAGGTATGTCAAATGTAGCAATATGAAATATACTCATAATATGTTTGTCAAAGTACCTAATGGAAGTAAGAATTCTTGGAATGCAATGGTCAAAGGGTATGCTTTCCATGGTTACGGTGAGAAAGCCCTGAAGCTTTTTGGAGAAATACACTTGCTCAGTATGCATATAGATAACTTTTTTCTTGCAAGTGTACTTAATGCATATGCCAATTTAGCAGAGCTGGAAAAGGGGAATCATCATTCAAGCAATCACAATCACCCAAGGTTAGGGACTCCAAAGGAGCAAGCTGCAAATCAACAGAGCCAAATACTTTTCTTATTTCTTATGTTGCTTTTTCATATTTGTAAGTTAAGTCAATTTAATATGACTTAAAGTTAATAAGTACCTTTTTTTTTTCCAGTAGGATAAGTGACTGTTGTGTTTAAATTAGCTGCTGATTAATTCAGTTTAGAGGCACAAAATATAAAACCTTGTTTGTGAGAAGAGTTGATTTCAGTCTTGTGCTCATATCCCAGGTGAAAAAGATAGGGCAGGTTTAGTTTAGTTTATTTTAATTTGCATCAATTTTTTTCTGGAGAATTCTTATGTATAGTGAGTACTTATCAATTTTTTCCATAGTCTAGCATCTAGGGTTAGTTTTAGTCACAAGGGAGCTTTGCCTTCCAATTTGAATAGAGGTTTTATCTCACACATTGCTTGCAAAAGACAAATTAAAATGTTAACACATGAGATTTTGTAAGATTTATTAGATAGGTGGTGCACAAATGATTAGGATAACTTATAAATTCTACACAAACATGTAAGAGAGGGATCCCAATAGGGTAAGTTATCCAGTAAAACTGTAAAATGCTCTCCCAAAATATTAGACCTTTTTTTTATAAAACTTCATAATTGCAACATTAACAACTAACTCATGTAGTTCAACAACCACATCTAACTGCTGATTTAATACACAATTAAATTTCTTATTTGACACACTATAAGCACAATGAAATAGTGACAATGATACATTGAGTTGCTTTTATAAATAATTTATGTTGTGGTGTCATCCTTACTGTATACATTGCACCAGTGTCACCTTGCATCTATTGAGATCTTTTAATCCTTTTTTCCCCACAGGATTTCAAAGGATCATTTCACTGGTCCCCATCTTAGTGTCAATATTTTTTATTAATATTCTTTTTTCTTGATACTAGACAATTTCAAGTAGGGCATGAAGCTTAATACATCTTGTAACAATTTTTTTCTAGAAAATGATGCTGACAAAACTTGGTTATCTGTCTATGCCATTTTAATATGTTATACAGCTCTCAAGCATGAAACTGACGGTCGAGTTATTATGGCTGAATTTGAATCATTTCGACTTGTAAACACATATGTTCCAAATAATGGCTGGAAGGATGATGAAAATGGATTCGAAAGGAGAAGGAAATGGGATCAAAGAATGTTGGATTTTGTTCTACGAGTTTCAGATAAGCCTCTAATTTGGTGTGGGGATCTCAATGTCAGGTAAAAGTCTATATGCCATAGCACCGAATTATTTGTTTCAGTCATCCTATAATTTTATTTTCATTTTAAGCTATCCATCTTGTCCTTTCATATTTGAACTCAACAGTTATTCATTGAGTTTGTTCTATCAACATGTTAGCTAATTTTAATTTGAGTGGTGTGAGAAAAAATGAGCAAGATGAATACCTAGGATATTGATCTGCTCAAGAAAGGCATTTCAAAATTTAAGATATGTGCATACAAGGGTGAACTTTGGCTCCTTGGTCCTCAAAATGTAGGTGTCAAACTGAATTTGATTTCCATTAGCTGCATGATTATAATTTATGACTATAGTATCATTTTTTATGTAGTTGAAAGCCCATTAATTGATTTCTTGTTTCAATCATGTCTTTTTGCAGTCTGTAGATACTTAGGAAAGTGCATCTCCTGTATTATTCATTAATTATAGGTACATTACCATGATACTCCAATGATCATTACTCTTTGGATGAGGATCCTCATTGTCTGCAGTACAAGTTATCTTGACGAATGGTTTGATAGTTAGTATACTTATGCTGGGTGTCTGATGCCATTTCCTTTATCTCAAAACTTTATACATAGATTCTTGCATAGATGGATACAATATGTTTGGTGATACTTGTAACTTATCTGTGATGGTAAGGAAATTTTGTGAAGTATCAAGTGGTCCAATGGCTATATCTTGTAGATCAGCACAAACATTGTAAATATACTAATGCAAAAACTGCTTAACATGATATCATTAAAGAGTTTTTCTCATAAATAACCTTTGGTTGACAGATGTTAAAACAAAGTGAAAAGAAAGTTCTGATCTGTGAGCAAGGTAACAGCAGACAACTACTGAGAGCATAACAAGTAGAACTTCTATATACCATATAAGACTAGTTTTTATGTAGCTTAGAACAAAAAGAGATGTGATAAATGAAATAGGGAGCTAAGGTTCAGTTCCACATTTAGTGACTGAAATTAGCTTGAGAAAACCCTTTTCCACCATGTTGTATCCATATGAAATTCGATGTTTGTACTGCTTAGTGTCCATTTTTGTCACTAATTTATAATTGTTTATGTGTTGAGTCAAGGTCAGTAATAGTGTTTTCTGGTCAAGTGGCAAGGTTGTGATGTCACTTTTCAGTATTCAATTGACAAGTTTTTGCAGATTGCTCATGGTTGCATTTATTCTGGGATTAAAATGAATAAGTTCCTGGCTGACGGTGAAGGTGACTTGGAGCTAAGAAGAAATAGATTGGAAAATGGCTAAATAACTTCACAAGGCACACTTTAATCATGATATTGCCAGCAAAAAACCTCCTCAGGGTATTATAAAGGTGGTAAAGCCATCAGAGATCAGCACTCAGGAAACACACAGAAATGTAAGTGATTCACTCCTACCATATATCAGCAGAGAATGGCACACTTCTTGCATGGCTCAACCCCAAGAACACTATGACCAAAAGATGGAAAATTTGTCTTAAAAGTGTGCCTAATATAAGGATGAAAAGAAAAGAAATATTGCACACTTTTTAGTGGCCTTGACCATGCAGATCTGCAACTGAAAACAGTAAAGGGTTGGCAAAAGTTTTAGTGGAAGGAGATAAGAGAAAGGTATAGGGCACACAAAATCAGTAGTGACGTTATGAAGAAACTATGCTCAGAAAAAATGGCAAAATAATTTCAGATTCAAACTTAATGAAATGGCGAGTTCATATGTGATTCGGATCTAGTCAGAAAAAGTGTAACATACACCCCTGATTTTTGTTTGAAAACTTATCGTTCCTGATTGTTTGTTGCTTTTATGTTTTGTGTATGTTTCCAATGTGTTTCAAGATGCATAACAACATATAGAACATTGCAAATAGAGAGGGAAACTAATAGATAACATTACCATACATAATAGATAACAACATGGAACAAGAGCAATTGCTTTCAGGTTTGTAATCAGACAATTACAGTGCTATATCAGACCTGAGAAAACAATATTCAGACCTGGAAATCAGCATTCAACAGCAGTAACTCCAATACAATGGCATTACAAATCGTGTATAAGAAAGTCCAGCTACATATAAGTCTCCAACGCCCAAGAACAGTCACCCTGGAAAGTGAAAAGCGCTGATTTGGAGTCTATACAACAGCAGATCACCAAACCACAAATACCCAGAAAGGTACGGCCCCCTAGGAAGGCTGACCAGCCTAGAAAAATCAGTTCTTCGCCAAATAAATCATGTGAATGCTTGAAATGGGGCGCCCAAACCTGGAGAATCCATTTAGTGAATACCCAGAATGATATCCTGAGTGTGCACGGAGCAATGAGCAATCTTCTCTTTCAGCCACTGGTAAAACTGTGTTTCCAGAACTTCTGATAATACAAATCGGACTTTGAAATCACTCCAAAACACCTACAAATCACCACCAAGATATTTAATGTCCCCTTCTCATCAGTGATCAGCATTGCAGTTCTTCAGTCTATTCCGGAACCCGTAGACTGGAATGAGGTGAAAATTAGGGTTTCTTGGGCTTGGTTTTCTGTGGCATTTCATTTTATTTACTATTTTTAGTAAATGCTATTTGTGGCAGTATGCAGTTGGTTGTCTTCAGTCATCACTTCAGTTGAGCAAGTTATTTGTTGTTTCAATATTTTCCTCTCAAGCCTTAGTTGATGAAATTTATTGATTAAAGGCATAAGTGTTATATTTTTCAGTTGACCACCCCTTGGCCTAAGGTTACAACTTGTAAGTTGTTTTAAAAAAGGGGTCTTGAAGGGTACGCCTTGTCATAAGGAGATAATTAATATTTTATTTTTGAACTTTTGCTTGGATGAAAGTGGACGCCACTTTATGAGGAATTATATTTTATGAAATTTCAAAAAGTGAGAAGAATTCAAAAAGGTGTCTTTTGGCGTACTGTTTGGGGAAGTTGATGAGTTTCTCAGTTTTTATAAAATGAAGACATTGCTCCAGCATTTGGTATCCATCATTTACCTTACTGTTATGCTGTCAAAATGACTATGGACATTTTGCTATTGCTTCGAGGATGCTACCTCCTAGCCCCTTCCCAATTTCGTGTTTGAAATACAACACCTAGTTGGAACATTGCTGCTTCTCACATCAGACTAGCAGATTGAGCAACAAAGATTGAGAATTTTGGAGAATTCTACAGTTTTGAAATTCCTGGTTTTGCTACAGCTGAAGCTGTTTTCTGTTCATATCTTTTGGAGTGATTTTTATTTCGTTCTGGGTATTTGAGCAATCCAATTGTTGACTTGAGGCGCCATCTTCCTCAAAAAATCAGAATTTAATTTGAAGTTGTTGATTTTATCTTGAAAAATCGATTTTCTCAAGGGGCCGTACCATTTGATGATGCATTGGAATTCGTGCCAAATAAATTAGAGACTTTGGTGGCTGTTTCTGGATTCTATCTTGGGCGCCAGACTTATAAGGAGCATTTGCAACTTATTTCACGTCATTCGGAGAAGAATTGAGTGAGTTATGATCATTTCATTGATTCTCACAGTTGCAGATTGATATTTCCAGTTTACTGTTTTTATATCAGATTGTTGAAGTTCTGATTTCTGATTCATTAGTAGCTGTTAGAGAGTTAAAATATCATTGAAAAACATCTATTAATCTTGTGTATGAAGATTACTATATTTCCTATGTAATTTGCAGCTTATTTCTCATTGTACAAACTGTAAACAGTAGTACTGTTCCAGTTTAATTTGCTGCAATTTCTTTCTGTATCTTCTCACATAAGTCCCCTGGATGGTTTACCGCCAGTGAGGTTAAATTGATTGTAATATCTTATACCCACTCATAGTGGTGAATCCCCACAGCATTGTGGATGCCCGCCGCAGCGGATGAATTGCTTTCTATTGTAATCTTTTCCCCCCACTGTTTGGTGGTAGTGTGGAATTGTTTCTCATGGCTGGTTATCCGCCTAACAGTTTATAATTTCAATTTCTTAGACTCCGTCATATGTTAGCACCTCGCCCTCAGTGGGATCTTGAGTGCACATTCTTGACGTTGAGTAGTTCTTCCATTCAAAGTTCAGTTTCTTCAATTCAAGTTCAGTATCTTCCATTCAAGTTCAGATTTTTAGTTTGAGGCTAACGCTAATCCAATCATCTATTGCTGGTTATTTTGTGTTACTTCTTCAAAAAAATTGGTTAGCATATTTCAGTGGTATCAGAGCAGAAGACCCTGCCATCCTGTGGCAAATTGCAGTAGTTAACTGATGAGTGAAAAAGACACTAGGCCATACACCAGAAGTCAGGCCAGAAATCAGCATCAGTTTCCGCCCATTCCAGAGGCAGATACCTTCTCAGAAGTCTAAGAGACCTTGGTAAAATAGTGGAAGGTTCAGATAATTCAGTGGAAGTGGTTGATCACACAACTGTAATAATGTCAGATTCAGTAAGAAGAGATAATGAAGAGAGGGATAGAGTGGAGAAGAAGTTTGACGGGATGATAGACATGATGTCCCGTTTATTATCCAAGTTGGATCAGCAAGCAGCTCAGAGTATTATTCAGCCCCAAAATAACTCAGCTGGAGAAAGTAGTGGAGTAAATGGAAATAATAATAGTGGCAGTCCTGAGGTGAATACTAGAGACAAAATTGTAGGTCAGCATACTACAATTCATAGTGGGTCATCCTCTAGACCCCTCTTTCCTGTTTTCACACCAAGGGAAGAGCAACAACCAGTTGAGGCTACTCCAAACTTTGCTGATGATGCTCGTCAAGCTTATATGGAGTATGTTTCTTTACCTCTTGACTTGAGAGGAGCATGGACCTTTGATCAATTCATGAATCAAAGGAGTCGGAGAAATGGTGGTAGGAATGATCAACGTCCTCCTGCAGGCCCTAGAAATGATTTTTACCAAGCATTGGGAAAGATCACTATGGAACATTTTGATGGTGGTAACAAGTGTACAGCCAGGTCATGGGTGCAAAAGTTAGATAACTACCTCTCTCTTAGACCTATGCCGGAAGAAGATGCTATCAAATTTGCTACCTTGCATTTAGATGGCATAGCTCATGAATGGTGGACTCACGGTTTGGTCACTCTTGGCCATAACCTTATTCGCACATATGGAGAGTTTACCAATAAGTTGATTGAGAGATTTGACACCAAAGATCCGGAATTGAAATTTAGAGAATTGGCACAGTTGAAACAACAAGGATCTTTAGAAAGTTATGTGGCTGATTTTCAGAGGTTGTCAGTAATGGTGCCAAACATTACTGAAAGAAGACTTGTAGTTCTTTTTGCTGAAGGTTTAATGGAGCCTTTGAAGGGTTGGGTCAAAGCATTTGATCCTCCAACACTAGATGAAGCTATCAAGAAAGCTAGGAGCATGGAGTTGGCAGCCCCAAGGCCTAAATTTCACTCAAAACCATTCAGCCATAAGAAAGATAAAAAGCCTTCTTCAAATCTGCCCAAGAAGTTTCCACCAAGCCTGTCCGAAGAGCTCAAAGAACAGCTTAGAAAGGATGGAGTTTGCTTCACTTGTCGTGAGCCTTGGGTGAAAGGCCACCGTTGCTATGGAAGAGGCAAAGTAGTTCAAATGGAGGGCTATTCTGATTATGGATCAGAATCTGAGTCGTCTGATCAGCAATACGAATCAGCAAGTAGTGAAGGTGAAGAAGTTCAAGAAGACAAGTCCGAAGAGGTTGGAGATGGTAGTGCTTTTGCACAACTATCTAGTTTTCAAAAGAATGAATCTTTTAGGGTTCATGGAGTGGTAAATTCACAAAGGATAGTTGCTCTAATTGATACCGGAGCAACTCACAATTTTATTGATGAAGGGCTAGTTGCTAGAAAAGGTTTGAAGACTGAAGATTTTGATGGTTTCAAAGTAATGGTTGCTGATGGTTTCACTATGTCTTGCACAAGGAGAATTCCTAATCTATCTTTGCAATTAGGGAATCATGAAATTAAGGATGATTTTTATGTGGTGGGTATAGGAGACACTGATGTTGTGTCGGGCATACAATGGCTGCGATCTCTTGGTGAGATCACATTGAATTTGCAAACCATGGAGCTGAAATTTCAGTCTAATGGAAGAAAGGTTGTTTTAAGAGGGATGTCAAATGGAGGCCCTCGAATTGTGTCTTTGAAAAGGATGGAAAAGCTGATCCACCATGATCAGGTTGAATGGGCTGCTGAATGTATGGTTTTACCAGCTGATCCGGTTGAGGAAAAAAGGCAATATCATCCTGATATTCAAGCCTTACTTTCAAAGAAAAGCAAAGTCTTTGGAAGCTTACCTCCTGGAAGACCTCCTGAAAGAGGTTCTGAGCATGTGATTGAGTTAGAAGTTAGAAGAAGGAGCAAAACCAGTCATTACTACACCTTACCGCTATCCAAAGAGGCAGAAAGATGAAATTGAAAAAGCCAT
>VDFB02277905.1:0-33432 GCA_007258455.2 Sequoia sempervirens | reverse complement strand
TTAGGGTTTCTTGGGCTTGGTTTTCTGTGGCATTTCATTTTATTTACTATTTTTAGTAAATGCTATTTATGGCAGTATGCAGTTGGTTGTCTTCAGTCATCACTTCAGTTGAGCAAGTTATTTGTTGTTTCAATATTTTCCTCTCAAGCCTTAGTTGATGAAATTTATTGATTAAAGGCATAAGTGTTATATTTTTCAATTGACCACCCCTTGGCCTAAGGTTACAACTTGTAAGTTGTTTTAAAAAAGGGGTCTTGAAGGGTACGCCTTGTCATAAGGAGATAATTAATATTTTATTTTTGAACTTTTGCTTGGATGAAAGTGGACGCCACTTTATGAGGAATTATATTTTATGAAATTTCAAAAAGTGAGAAGAATTCAAAAAGGTGTCTTTTGGCGTACTGTTTGGGGAAGTTGATGAGTTTCTCAGTTTTTATAAAATGAAGACATTGCTCCAGCATTTGGTATCCATCATTTACCTTACTGTTATGCTGTCAAAATGACTATGGACATTTTGCTATTGCTTCGAGGATGCTACCTCCTAGCCCCTTCCCAATTTCGTGTTTGAAATACAACACCTAGTTGGAACATTGCTGCTTCTCACACCAGACTAGCAGATTGAGCAACAAAGATTGAGAATTTTGGAGAATTCTATAGTTTTGAAATTCCTGGTTTTGCTACAGCTGAAGCTGTTTTCTGTTCATATCTTTTGGAGTGATTTTTATTTCGTTCTGGGTATTTGAGCAATCCAATTGTTGACTTGAGGCGCCATCTTCCTCAAAAAATCAGAATTTAATTTGAAGTTGTTGATTTTATCTTGAAAAATCGATTTTTTCAAGGGGCCGTACCATTTGATGATGCATTGGAATTCGTGCCAAATAAATTAGAGACTTTGGTGGCTGTTTCTGGATTCTATCTTGGGCGCCAAACTTATAAGGAGCATTTGCAACTTATTTCACGTCATTCGGAGAAGAATTGAGTGAGTTATGATCATTTCATTGATTCTCACAGTTGCAGATTGATATTTCCAGTTTACTGTTTTTATATCAGATTGTTGAAGTTCTGATTTCTGATTCATTAGTAGCTGTTAGAGAGTTAAAATATCATTGAAAAACATCTATTAATCTTGTGTATGAAGATTACTATATTTCCTATGTAATTTGCAGCTTATTTCTCATTGTACAAACTGTAAACAGTAGTACTGTTCCAGTTTAATTTGCTGCAATTTCTTTCTATATCTTCTCACATAAGTCCCCTGGATGGTTTACCGCCAGTGAGGTTAAATTGATTGTAATATCTTATACCCACTCATAGTGGTGAATCCCCACAGCATTGTGGATGCCCGCCGCAGCGGATGAATTGCTTTTTATTGTAATCTTTTCCCCCCACTGTTTGGTGGTAGTGTAGAATTGTTTCTCATGGCTGGTTATCCGCCTAACAGTTTATAATTTCAATTTCTTAGACTCCGTCATATGTTAGCACCTCGCCCTCAGTGGGATCTTGAGTGCACATTCTTGACGTTGAGTAGTTCTTCCATTCAAGTTCAATTTCTTCCATTCAAGTTCAATTTCTTCAATTCAAGTTCAATAACTTCCATTCAAGTTCAGATTTTCAGTTTGAGGCTAACGCTAATCCAATTCATCTATTGCTGGTTATTTTGTGTTAATTCTTCAAAAAAATTGGTTAGCATATTTCAGTGGTATCAGAGTAGAAGACCTTGCCATCCTGTGGCAAATTGCAGTAGTTAACTGATGAGTGAAAAAGACACTAGGCCATACACTAGAAGTCAGACCAGAAATCAGCATCAGTTTCCGCCCGTTCCAGAGGCAGATACCTTCTCAGAAGTTCTAAGAGACCTTGGTAAAACAGTGGAAGGTTCTGATAATTCAGTGGAAGTGGTTGATCACACAACTGTCATAATGTCAGATTCAGTGAGAAGAGATAATGAAGAGAGGGATAGAGTGGAGAAGAAGTTTGACGGGATGATAGATATGATGTCCCGTTTATTATCCAAGTTGGATAAGCAAGCAGCTCAGAGTATTATTCAGCCCCAAAATAACTCAGCTGGAGAAAATAGTGGAGTAAATGGAAATAATAATAGTGGCAGTCCTGAGGTGAATACTAGAGACAGAATTGTAGCTCAGCATACTGCAATTCATAGTGGGTCATCCTCTAGACCCCTCTTTCCTGTTTTCACACCAAGGGAAGAGCAACAACCAGTTGAGGCTACTCCAAACTTTGCTGATGATGCTCGTCAAGCCTATATGGAGTATGTTTCTTTACCTCTTAACTTGAGAGGAGCTTGGACCTTTGATCAATTCATGAATCAAAGGAGTCGAAGAAATGGTGGTAGAAATGATCAACGTCCTCCTGCAGCCCCTAGAAATGATTTTTACCAAGCATTGGGAAAAATCACTATGGAACATTTTGATGGTGGTAACAAGTGTACAGCCAGGTCATGGGTGCAAAAGTTAGATAACTACCTCTCTCTTAGACCTATGCCGGAAGAAGATGCTATCAAATTTGCTACTTTGCATTTAGATGGCATAGCTCATGAATGGTGGACTCACGGTTTGGTCACTCTTGGCCATAACCTTATTCGCACATATGGAGAGTTTACCAATAAACTGATTGAGAGATTTGACACCAAAGATCCGGAATTGAAATTTAGAGAATTGGCACAGTTGAAACAGCAAGGATCTTTAGAAAGTTATGTGGCTGATTTTCAGAGGTTGTCAGTAATGGTGCCAAACATTACTGAAAGAAGACTTGTAGTTCTTTTTGCTGAAGGTTTAATGGAGCCTTTGAAGGGTTGGGTCAAAGCATTTGATCCTCCAACACTAGATGAAGCTATCAAGAAAGCTAGGAGCATGGAGTTGGCAGCCCCAAGGCCTAAATTTCACTCAAAACCATTCAGCCATAAGAAAGATAAAAAGCCTTCTTCAAATCTGCCCAAGAAGTTTCCACCAAGGCTGTCTGAAGAGCTCAAAGAACAGCTTAGAAAGGATGGAGTTTGCTTCACTTGTCGTGAGCCTTGGGTGAAAGGCCACCGTTGCTATGGAAGAGGCAAAGTAGTTCGAATGGAGGGCTATTCTGATTATGGATCTGAATCTGATTCGTCTGATCAGCAATACGAATCAGCAAGTAGTGAAGGTGAAGAAGTTCAAGAAGACAAGTCTGAAGAGGTTGGAGATAGTAGTGCTTTTGCACAACTATCTAGCTTTCAAAAGAATGAATCTTTTAGGGTTCATGGAGTTGTAAACTCACAAAGGATAGTTGCTCTAATTGATACCGGAGCAACTCACAATTTTATTGATGAAGGGCTAGTTGCTAGAAAAGGTTTGAAGACTGAAGATTTTGATGGTTTCAAAGTAATGGTTGCTGATGGTTTCACTATGTCTTGCACAAGGAGAATTCCTAATCTATCTTTGCAATTAGGGAATCATGAAATTAAGGATGATTTTTATGTGGTGGGTATAGGAGACACTGATGTTGTATTGGGCATACAATGGCTGCGATCTATTGGTGAGATCACATTGAATTTGCAAACCATGGAGCTGAAATTTCAGTCTAATGGAAGAAAGGTTGTTTTAAGAGGGATGTCAAATGGAGGCCCTCGAATTGTGTCTTTGAAAAGGATGGAAAAGCTGATCCACCATGATCAGGTTGAATGGGCTGCTGAATGTATGGTTTTACCAGCTGATCCGGTTGAGGAAAAAAGGCAATATCATCCTGATATTCAAGCCTTACTTTCAAAGAAAAGCAAAGTCTTTGGAAGCTTACCTCCTGGAAGACCTCCTGAAAGAGGTTCTGAGCATGTGATTGAGTTAGAAGAGGGAGCAAAACCAGGTATTACTACACCTTACCGCTATCCAAAGAGGCAGAAAGATGAAATTGAAAAAGCCATCAAGGAGCTGTTGGAAAGTGGTTTTATTAGACCAAGCAAGAGTCCATTTGCTTCAGCAGTAGTGCTGGTAAAAAAAAAGATGGTACAATGCGTATGTGTGTTGACTATCGCGCATTAAATCAGAAAACCATCAAGAATAGATATCATATCCCTAGGATTGATGAGCTTATTGATGAGCTCCATGGGGCAATGTTCTTCTCAAAGATTGATCTTCGTTCGGGCTATCACCAAATCAGAATGAGGGAGGAGGATATAGAGAAGACAGTGTTTAGATGCCACTTTGGGCATTTTGAATTTCTTGTCATGCCTTTTGGTTTGACAAATGCTCCAGCCACATTCCAATCTTGTATGAACAAGATTTTTAGACAGCAGTTGAGGAAGTTTGTGCTCATCTTCTTCGACGATATTCTCATATTCAGTAAGTCATGGGAAGAGCACCTTAAGCATTTGGAAGAAGTGCTTAACATTTTAGAAGCGGAATGCTTATTCGCCAAAGAATCAAAGTGTGAGTTTGGGTTGACAGAACTTTTATACCTTGGCCACATTATCAGTTCAAAGGGTGTGAAAGTGGATCCAGAAAAGATAAGGGCCATTCTTGATTGGCCAACTCCAAAGACTATTTCTCATTTGAGAGGGTTTTTAGGGTTATGTGGATTTTATAGAAGATTTGTAAAAGGCTATTCTCATCAAGCAACACCTTTGACAGATCTTACAAAGAAAGGAGCTTTCCTTTGGACTAAGCAAGCACAAGAGGTTTTTGATAAGTTTAAACAAATCATGAGTTCGTGTCCAGTGTTGGCACTTCCATATTTTTCAAAACCTTTTGAATTACAATGTGATGCTTCAGGAGAAGGAGTTGGAGTTGTCCTAATGCAAGACAAACATCCTATTGTCTTCGAGAGTAGAAAGTTGAGAGGGGCAGAAAAAACTTACTCCATTTATGACAAAGAGATGCTTGCCATCATGCATGCTTTGTCTAAATTCCGTCAATACTTGGTGGGAAGTAAATTTGTTGTTAAGACAGATCACAACAGTCTTAAACATTTTATGCGCCAAAAGGAATTGAATGAAAGGCAGCAAAAATGGGTAAGTAAACTCCAAGCATATGACTTTGACATTGAATATGTCAAAGGAAAAAATAATATAGTTGCTGATGCTCTTTCTAGAAGGCCTCATTTGCAGTCAATTTGTGAGTTATCAGCTGATTGGAAAGAATTAATTGCTGCTGATTATGTTAAAAATCAGTTTGCAACCAGCTTGTTAGAAGGTCATTTGGTTGATGAAAGGTATAAGTTGGTTGATGGATTAATTTATTACAAAGATAGAATCTTTTTAGTGCAAGAATCTAAGCTTAAGAAAAAGATTCTACAATCTTTTCATGATGTTCCCTTTGCTAGTCATCAAGGGATTTTCAAGACTTATAAGCAGATTCGTGAAAGATTCACTTGGAAAGGTTTGAAAGATGAAGTCTTGAACTACATTAGAGAGTGTCCTATTTGTCAAAGAAATAAAAATGAACACTCTTATCCTGCTAGTCTACTTCAGCCCTTGCCCATTCCAAATCAGAAGTGGGAAAGTATTGCCATGGACTTTATCACGGGGTTGCCCAAGGTGCAAGGACGTGATTGTATATTTGTTGTGGTTGATAGACTAACGAAATTTGCTCATTTCTTTGCTGTTACCACTTCATTTACAGCAGCTCAAGTGGTTGAGTTGTTTTTTAGAGAGGTGTTCCGTTTGCATGGGTTGCCTAGAACAATTGTCAGTGATAGGGACAGCAAGTTCCTAAGTGTTTTTTGGCAGGAGATCTTCAGATTGAGTGGGACAGTGCTTACTCCAAGCACAAGTTATCACCCACAAACAGATGGGCAATCAGAAATTGTTAGCAAGTGGTTAGAGGGCTACCTAGGTGTCATGTCCCTTCTCAGTGACATCTCGAGGAGGGGCCGAGGATTGGCCTATCACCACGACCTAAGTAGGTTGATTGATTGGATAGAGAATTAAGCTTGAGACTTAGCTTCATTGATTAGAGATTGATGAGTGGTCTTCGTTCTAGTTCATTAGGAGGCTTTTTCTTGGTGCTATTTTAGCGGTTCTGGCCGGTGATTAGTAGGACCCACCGCTATTTTTAGCAGTATGGCTTTGGCGGCATCAGAATCACTTCAGATTTCGTCAGCTTCAGACGGAACAGGAAACGGATAAGTAACGGGAGAAATATTAATATTTAATTACATTGATTAAATATTAATTAATTAATGATTATAATATAAAGTTATAATTTAAAATTATAACTTAAGTGATTTGTCTTGAGGGGTGCGCCCATCATCAGAAGGGGCCCATTTTGGCATTTAATTTATGATTTAAATATTTGACAGAGAACAATGGAGAAATAAAAGAATTAAAAAGTCAAATATTAATTAAAACCCTATTCTTGAGGAAATCGCACTTTTCAGCATAAAGAGGATTTTGCCTTGGGTTTTGAGCCATTATGTGATTATTGGATTTTGAGAACTGATCAAATTGATCTGAGCACAGACTTTAGGGTTTGAACTCGACTTCCTTGGGGAACGAGCCATCTCCAGCGGAAAGCAATTCAGAGAGTGTGAAATATCACTTGATCTATTGCCAGCAGAGGTTTTCTCACACAAAGGAAATCATTGATCTTCAGAGCATTTATTATTTACAGAGCTTCAGCATATATTCATCATTCAGAAGGCATCTATTTACCTGGGCGCTTATAGTCTTCATCTTTCAGAGACATCAGAGGGAGGTCGTACAAATCTGATTTGCTGCAAACAGCAGGCCGTACCATACTGTACCTGGGCCGTACTGTTTCATAAAGGCGTGTCTGGTTCTTGAAGAAAACGCCTGTCACCTTGGTCGCCAGTCTTCACCTGTATTGGGCGCTTGGATACTGAGAGCCATTTGAACCTGTTTCAGAGAGGAGAAAGCACTATTCTACACCAGCCGTACCATCTCAATCAGATTACCAGCAAGCTGATTTAACCAGGTTTTTACCAATAAAAATCATTATTTTATTGTTGCATGTTCTCAGATCCTGATTGTATTAATTCAAGTTGAACAATAAAGGAAGCGCCATCATTATAGCTTGCAATTTTTATGTATTATGGCCGTTAGATATTTTATTTGAATTTATTGCATATTTCCAAGCAAAAATCGCAATTTTCAATTCTTGTCAAAAAACCCTCAAAAACATCAAAAATTACCAAAACTTCAAAAACTTCAGAAAAACAAGTCAGAGTCCGAGAAAGGGGAAACTAGGGTTTCTACATTAGTAGGAATTTCAAAGGTAGAAATACAATCAGGAGTTATATTTCCAACATGTTGAGAATATTGATGGCAAGGAGACTATCTTTGGAAATGAGATTATTCAATTAAAGACCAACAAGATCCCTAAGGGACTGGTTGCCCTGGAAAGAGTATTTGATGGGGCTGACAAGAATATTTCTAAAGTGGCCTCTATGCATGAAAAAGATCTAGAAAAAATCAATCTAGACACAAATTCATCACCCACAAAGGTCTACATTGGTAAAAAGATGAATCCTAAAATTGGGACTATGCTTATCACTTTGTTATGAAAATATAAGAGTCTTTGAATGGTCATATGATGACGTGAAGACTTATAGGGAGGACCTATTACAGCATGAAATCCCTTTGAAGCCCAATTCCAAGCCTTTCAGACAAAAGCAAATACCAATAAATCCTACTCTAACACTAAAGATGCAACAAGAACTTGCCAAACTCAAAGATGGTGAGATAATTAAGCCCATTATACATTCCAACTAGGTATCTAATTTAGTCCCTCTAAGAAAGAAGAATGGTGATATTTGACTCTGTGTGGATTTCAAAAACCTAAACATGTCTTCTTTGAATGACAACTACCCCCTGCCAAACATGGAAGCAATGCTGCAGAAGGTAGCTGGCTGCAAGTTATTATCTATGATGGATGGTTTCTCTGGCTATAATCAAGTAAAGGTAAAAGAGTCAAAGCAGTATAAAACGGCCTTTATTACTCCATGGAGGGCATATGCGTATGTCTAAATGCCTTTTTGTATAAACAACACTAGAGCTACTTTTCAAAGGGCCAAGGATGTAGCATTTTCTTATTTGATTGACATTATAATGGTGATTTATCAAGACAATTTGACAACTTTTTCCAAGAAAGTTGAGGACCACTATGGTCATTTGGAAAATATTTTCAAAAGATGTATTGGAATATGGTATCTCCCTAAACCCTAAAAAATGTATGTTTGGGGTCATAGAGGGCAAGCTACTGCGTCATATTGTGACAAAAGATGGAATCAAAATTGACCCTGAAGAGTGGCTACAATTGAAAAGATTCCCCAACCAAAAACAATTAAAGGTATACAGTCTTTCTTTGGTCAAATCAATTTCTTTAAGAGGTTTGTGCCAAATTTTGCTGAGAAAACCAAATCCATTTCCAAGATGCTTTAAAAGGGACAAACCATAGGTCGGGAAGGAGAGCCCACTGAAGCATTCTAAGATATCAAAGCAGCAATCAAGCAGGCCCCAGTGGTGGCATTTCCTAATTTCTCAAAGCCCTTTCAATTGTTTTCATTTGCTTCATGTTGTTGCAAAACAATCAAGATGGTTTTGAGTAGCCTATATCCTTTTTCAATAAGTCCCTTCAAGCTACAAAACTGAAATATGATGTTATGGAAAAGCATGCTTACACCCTAGTTAAAGCAATGAAGAATTTTAGACCCTATCTCGTAGGTGTAACAATTGTAGCCTATGTACCACATGCTGCAGTGAAAGATATTTTCACTCAACAAGAAGTGACTGGCAGAAGATGTAAATGGATCAACAAAATTCAAGAGTTCAATATTGAGATCCAGATAACAAAGCTAGTCAAGGGACAAGGTCTAGCAAGGCTAATGAAAAAATCAAATTTAGAAGTGGCTGAAGTAAATCAAGTGGATATGGAAGAGGCTGAAAGGAAATGTAAGTTGGAGGGATCAACTTGGTACCAAGATATATTGTATTACTTATGCCATCTTAACTGTCCAAGTGAAATGACCGAGAGTCAAAAAAGGACTCTAAAGCTTCATGCTATAAAATATGTTCTTGTAGGAAGTAAATTGTTCTGGAGGAACAGAGATGGTCTTCTTTTGAAATGCCTTGATGAAAAGGAAGTAAGAATATTGAGAAAGATACACAGTGGGGATTATGCAAGCCATTTCATAGCCAAGACAACAGCCCACAAGATCATCCCAATAGGAAATTGGTGGCCATCCTTGTTCATTGATGCACACCAAGTGGTCAAGAGTTGTGATGCTTTGTAATGACCCCTTAATAGTGAAAGCACCTAATCTTGAATCTTGCATTCAAGTGTTTCTCAAGGAGACATTAAAAACATTAGAGATTGATAAATTTCAATAATAACATCCAATAAGATCAAAGATGATATAAATATTTCATTCTTGTCAAAGGATTATCCATTTCCTTTACTATGGGTGATTCTCCTATAATATATTTCATAAGTACATTAGGGTAGATATTAACACCCTTCAAGAACCCATAGATGGAATTCTAGTATACCCTTTACCCTCATAGTGAAAGAATAGAGTCATTTTTATTTATAAGGCTCAATAGTTGCTACACGTATCATTTTTGCATAATCGTATATATATATATATGATAGAGCATACTAACGTATATATAAATATAATTTCATGCAATAGTCATGGCGGAGCATACTACAAAGATAATATAAAGGTAATTGCATACAATAATAAGATATAACATACTACAAGAATAATAACATAAATAACAGAATATATATATAATATAAAATTATCATTCCTAAATATCCAAAGTAATATCAATAAAATATCATCCATAAGCTATAACTTACAAACAACCTTAATAAGAATATCAATGTCATCACATTATGATATTCTAAATAACATTATGCATCAATATTCTTCACACTTGTGGTTCCCTACATAGCTATTTTATTCATAACATAATCCCTAAATAACAATAATAAATAATATCATATATATTAAATATTACTTACCAGCTAGGCCCCTGAACATCAAAATGTTATCACAGTGATCAATACATTACCAGAAATATTCTGATTTTCCAACTTTTAATTGTTACCACTGTGCTTGACCGATCTGCTTTAATATCACTAATGCTTTTTGTCCTTCTCTCTTTCTCCACCGTGCCCCTCCTCTTCCCTATGTTCTTCTTTCCTTAACCTTAAAATGTCTTACTTCTTTTTATTACCCATCGTATCTCTCTAGAACTCCAGCGATTTAGTTCTCCTAAATTCGATGCCTTTTTCTGGTCTGGAATATATTCTTTTTTTTTCATTCGATGCCCTCCAAAGAGATCTCCTCCTCATATAAATATATTCCCAGTTCTTTATTAAGGATGCATCCTATGGGAAAGACGCCTCCTTCCAAAGGACATGATTTTTGATTAACTAAACACTGTTTATTACTTACTTTAAGAATCTAAATCTGCCTTCCTTTTTTTCAAACGTTGCCTAAAGTGTTTAATAAACTCCTTCATGAGATAATCGTTGCTTTAGAAATAGTTTGTCTTTTCTTTATTTAGGCTGACATCGATTCAGGAGCTTGCATTTATATGTTATAAGTTATAATTTATATTTGCTTATATTTTATGATTTATATTTGTTTGTTATATTTTATTATTTCTGATTTCTTAGAGTAGTTTATCAAATTAGCAATATTTATAATTATAATTATTAATATTGGTATATGGTTGTATAATTATAATATTACCTTATGGTAATTATAATAATATGACTAATATTTCTTTTATATCTTTAATATGTATTTTGTGTTTATAATAATTATAATTATCCAATAATGATAATTTAATTATAATATTATTCTACGTTTATATTTTATATTAATTTTATATACTTTAATATCTATTACATCGTAATAATATTTATGATGTTATTCATAAAATTCATAATTATAACATTGTTTTGGACAATTACAATTGTGTAATATCAAATGGTTAACTATTTTAATTATGCTTCTTAATATTTAAATGTCCATTTCGGGGACATGACATGCTTGCCAAAGGTTCTCTAGTAAATTAAAGGGATCTAAAGCTTTGGCCTTAAGACCATTAGCAATGGAAGCTCCCTTTACTTCATTGGTGAGATTGCTAAGAATTCAAGTGGTGGATTCAAATGGATTTTGGTGGCTACTAATTACTTCACAAAATGGATTGAAGCCATTCCCACCAGAAAAGCTACCGGAAAGGTTGTGATTGACTTCATTATGGATCATATTATTACAAGGTTTGGGGTACCAACTAAATTCATAACAAATAATGCCATGTGTTTCATATCCTTGGAATTTACTGACCTACGTTGATTATGGGATTAACTTGTACCATTCTTCCCCATATCACCCACAAGGAAACAACAAGATAAATCCAACAATAAAAGTTTGATGAAGATCATTAAAAGGATGATGAGAAAAAGAAAAAGAAAAAAAGCTTGGGATTCAACATTGAGGTAGCTCGTTGGCTGACCGAGTCATGCCCAAGAAATCTAAAAGGAAATTGCCTTATAAATTAATGTATGGGATGGATGCAACTTGCCTATCAATAATCTATTACTAGTATACAAATTCATATAGGAATCATCTAAGGAGCAAGAGGATGCCATTGTCCACAAGATAAATCAGTTGATTAAATTGCATGAAATCAGAAGAAGAGCTCAGATTACCAATGCAAAGTAGTAGCAACAAGTTAAATACTTGTTTGATAAAAGATTCGGTATCGAGAAATTTGAAGTAGGAGACTTGGTCCTAGTGTGGAATACCATATCACGGGACAAAAAAAAAATGGTAAATTTGATCCCTGATGGTTAGGACCATACACAGTTGCGAAATCTCATGGGTAGGATTCATATTTTATTGAAAGTCTAACTAGGGAATTCTAGGAATTGTCTATGCATGGACAATTTCTAAAACACTTCTTCTCCTAGGCTCCATCCTTTCTCTTTCCATGCGCATTTTTTTCCTTTTTGTTTGTGTCTCATGCAGTCATGGTTGTCTGTGACCCGTGGTGAAGAGTGTGTGCGGTTGATGTGTTGATCTACATCTCAAGTATTCCTAAATCCTTGTTATGTTCCACTAGAACACATGTCCCCGACTAGAGCTATTGTTGGGACTCAAATCTATAATGTCATTCTTGCTTGAGTCCCTTCTATTTTGTGTGCCTTAGTCATTTTTGATCCATTGTTTATAACCAATCTAAGACACCCTAAATGGGTCCCCTAAGTGTCAAAAGCTAAAAAATCCACCAAAAGTCTAATGATGGTTTGTTTCTAATGCTTTCCTTGGTATTCTATATGTTTGTCAGACCTTAGGACATTTTGTGTCCATACCTACATGCCTTCCCTACCAATCCCAACAACTTGCCTAAGTCCTTGTTAAATTTGCATCTAAGTGTTATTATTTTAGAGTCTCGGGGTTGCCTACACTACTGCCCCATGGTATCGGCATCTTGAAAAATTCAACATGCTTATGTTTGCCTTGTGTTTTCCAAAATCTCAACGTTTCAAAATTTTGGCATTTCCTATCCCCTAGTATCATTCCCTTGTCATCCTCAATCGCCAAAGCCCAAAAGTCTATTAAAAGCCTTGTTGTCCCAAATTTTTGACTTGTTAAAAATTGGGATAGCCAATCAAAATTTTGATAAAATTTGAAGATTTTCTCTTCTAAGGCACGTATTATGAGGTGCAAAGATTAGCAAATCTCAATTTTAGGTATACAGTCCTTTGGGTTACCACTTTTCACTCACTCTCGTCCATTTTCGTGAAATTCTGAGTCATTTTTAATGTTTTTTTGGTCAATTTCGGGTTTTTTTGACATCACTGCAAGTAGGAGTTTTTGAGCTTGACTGCAAGTCAATAATAGGAACTTTTTGTGTCTATTGCAAGTCACTTTGCTTTTTAATTTTCTTTTTAATGTTCTTTGTAGGAACTTTTTGAAGCACTTGCAAGTGTAGGAACTTTTAAAGTTCTTTAAAAGTTTTTTTTTCATTTAAGTTACTTGCAATCACTTATAAAAGTTCCAATTTTCACTTAAAGCACTTGTAACTACTCTTAAAAATTCCGATTTCTTTTATTTTGCTTGCAATGGCACTTAAAAAGCCCGATTTTCATAAAGTAACTTGCAAATACATCAAAAAAGCCCGATTTTTGTTAAAGTCATTTGTAAATCACTTTAAAACACTTGCAAAGACTTGAAAAAGGTCCAATTCAAGTTTAAATGACTTACAACATGTTTTAAAAACCCCGATTTTAGTATTTTGATGAAAAGTGACTTGCAAAATGCTTGTAAAAGCCCGATTTCTCTTTTCAGTGACATTTTTACTTGCTTTGAGCTCTCAAAAACCCGACGCCATCCATGAAAGAGCAGTTCGAATTCTAGATACAGATTTTGTAGATCTACAAGCTTGAAAATCGGATTTTCAACTGCAATAAATTGAGTTATCTTCTTTGCTGAATTTACTTATCACGCCTAGGGTTTTTCATCATTATTTTGGCTTTCCAACTCTTGTTACAGGTATGTCTTCTTCTCTTTTCTTTGTTTCTTCTTATTTTATAGTGCTTGTATGGCGTTTTTGTTAATATTTGTCTCTTAAAAAAACGTCTTTGTTAAAATATCATCTCTTATCACAAAAAAAAGAGATTTTATTTCTTTTCCATTTTCCTTTCAAAAACGCCTTTACTAGAAACGTTTTTACAAAAACACGTTTTCTTTCCATCCCATTTCAAAAACACGTTTTTCTGCATTTCATTTGCTATCGCCTCTCATCTCACATAACGCCTTTACTATATGTTTTTCCATACGCATTTTCTCCTCTCCATATTTCATTCGCCATTCTCATATCTGATTTCATTCCATACATTTCCAGCTGAAAACGTGTTTTTCTCTTATATGAAAACGTTTTTCTTATCATTCCATACGTCCTTCATTCTAAATATGCCTTCATTCAAAAAACTTGCCTTATACACAAAAATACATTTTGTTATCATTCATATCCCTTTCTATGTAAAAACGTATTCCCTTCATTTCCATTTTCTTTCAACAATGCACTTTCCTTTTCATTCCATTTCATAATCCTTCATTCCATTTCCATGTCATCAATCTCCTTTCATATTCTCATTACCATTTTCTAGAAAAGAAGAAAAGAAATAAAAATGATGCTTTTAGAAGCAAATCGGGATTTTTCCCATTCATTGTAAGTGGAGTATTTTTATCTAGAATGCAAGTTAAAAAGTTTTCATAATTCACTTGCAATGACTTCCCAAAATCCCGACATGCACTATTCACTTGCAGCCAACCCTCAAAATCCCGAAATGCCTTATTAATGCCTAAAAATCGGACTTTTTGACCTTGACTACAAATGCAAGTTGAAAGTTATGACTTGCACTTTTCAAAGTTGCAATTTAACTTTTTCATTCGTCATGAAAAGCACATGTCCCTTTCACTTGCAATCAGCCTTCAAAAACCCGAAATGAGTTATAATGCTCATTTTTTGCCCTCATACAGCCAAAACACCATTCTAAGTTAGAGCCTCCGCCATGTCTACGCCTGTAAATGTTGACGATGCCTTAACCTTATGGAATTTTCATCGCAGCCTTGCAGATTCTTGTTCGATGACGAAGGAACCAGCTTCTCCACCAAACAAAAAGATGAAGTATAAGTACAACAAGTATCAGAATGAGATTCCTCCTTCTCATGTTGTCTCGAACATTGAAGAAATCAGAGACACGGAGATTGGACATGTTGATGTGTCTAAGTTTTTGAAGAGAACTGAGAAATCAACTTCTCATCATATGCAGTTACTGTTGAGAAGTCGCATTCATTTGGTTTCTTCTTTTCTTGTTGCTGCCCTAGAGCCAGAGTTCGTCCTTGCATGCACAGCTCATTTTGACAGAGAATCCAGAACCATTAAAGATGATGATGGCAATGTGGTCATTAGGCTTGATCCGGAAACTATTAATAGGATTTTCAGAGTTCCAGACTCACCTATGTATTCAAACATTTCAGTAAAGAGTGCTCTAGATCATTATGAACAGAAGAAAGAAGATTGTATACAGGACATCAATACTAAATGGCTTTTGAAGCATCGTACTTGTGTGTCTCGATGGCCCAAGTTGTATCGATCTGAATTCAAAGAAGAAGTCAATGATATTATCACTCTCTTGAGCAGGATAATAGGGTTGAAATTCTCTAACGTCTTTGAGAAGTGGATGTATAAATTCATAGTGGTGATAAGGAAGGCACAGCACCCAATCTTTTGGGGTGAAATAATCAGTGATAGTTTATGTGAGCAGCTTGCACAAGTTCCTACCACGCTCACATTTTATATGAATTCCTATCTAGTTTACATAGCAGCTTCATTGAGGCAATTTCCAGGCCTTTCTACCATAGGAGATAGATCACTAGTTCCAGTTTGGGAATACTATGATCAGTTGCCTTTGAGACCCAGCAGAATTCATTACAGAAGAGTCCAAGACGCATTCTTTGGTCACTTCATGTGCCTATTTGACAAGACCTTGCAGAACAACAAAGTATCAGATGCTGCTTGGAAAAAGGTCAATGAATATGGTTGTCTCTTCCTCCAGTTTCCTACTTTTACTTACATAAGAGTTGGCTGTTTTGAAGATCAGCCATACATGCTTCTGAGATATGCAACAGATAAAATCATTCTAATGGAGCTTGCAAGGCAATTGATGACAGTACATGCGCGACAAGTTGTACAACATAAAACTGGAGTAAGTATCTCGTCTCATAATCCATTGCAGATTGGGAGATACTCCTTGACAAGTACTTCAAAGGAAAAAGCAATGGAAACCGAGATTTAGGAGATCAAATTAAAAAGATTCAAGGCTAGAGCAGATTTTGATTACAGAGGAATGAAGGACAAGATAAAGAGAGCCTTCACACATGTGCATCGTCTTGAAGACATTTGGGTAGATCTCCGAACAGAGAAGGACATCTATAAAATGGACTATTGCAGGCTCACAATTGAGCAAATTATAGATTTTAATCTAACCTTGATCCCAGAAGGAGTAATTGATGATGGGCAGATTTTAGATCCTGAATATGAAGAACAAAGGGTTGCTGACATTTCCATTCCAGCAATACAATGGTCTAATAAAGAATCAATTTCTATCTTTAACAGATTTCAGTAAGTCTTGGCAAATACTAATTCTTGGCTCAAGAGTATAGGTGTCAAAACTATAAAAATCAGGGTTAATGATGATAATGATTCAGCTGGACCTGTTGGATTGAAATCAGAAGTCAGAGATAAATCCAAGGAAGGTGCTTCTTCCTCAGGAACCAGAATCAAGCTGAAAATCAGTCGTGCTATGGAAAAACCTTTGGAGAAAGCAACATTAAAAGGGAAGGAGGTTAAAGAGACGCAGATCCAAATCATCAATCAGCAAGAAGGAGAGGTTCTTGAGTCTCCTACTGCTCTAAGTATAATGTCTCCACATATTGATGCTGCACCAATATCAATACTGTCTCCCATGTCTCAAATTGGCAGCGATGTTGATTCCTTCTCAACGGTTTTCGTTCCTCCTATTGAAGTTGCTCTTCATACATCAACTTCATCAACAGTGACTGCCTCTATGGAGATCATGCATGATAATCTAGAGAATGTTTTTGATGCCAATCCGATGTATCCAATGACATCACAGATAACACTCCCAGAAATAGATACATCAGCTGCAAGTTTTGATTGCTTCATGGCTAACGCTGATCATAATACGCCATCCAAGCAAACTTTTGTTGCAATTCAAACTGAGACTTCTCCTAGAGTAACAACTGTGGCGCAGAATGAAGTTGTTTCTTCACAAACCATAGTTGTTGTTTCAAATGCAAATACATTGGATCTTCCTCCATGGCTGAGTTCAGTTACTTTAAAAAGAAAGAAACAGGGAATCTCTCTAGATGTGTTTGATTTCCAGCAGTTGAAGAGATCAAAGCCAAAAGTTGCAAAGAAGGCTAAAATGGTTTCACGGGTGGTTGTGGACAGCAATAGGATAAAATATGCAGAAATAGCTGAACCTCTTGCAGACAAGTCACCAGAAGAGATGCAAGTATCTGATTACAAATTCACTAGAGTGGATTTAGGCAAGCAAACACATACTGGTATGATGCAAGACACCCAAAATTCAGTAACTGTTTTGACACATAGTTATAATGAACTCTTGGAAAAGAAAGAAAAGTTGAAAGAGGAAAATGCACAACTTGTTTCAGTAATCCAAAAGATTGCCAACTCTTCAGAGCAAGTTAATCCATTAACTTCTTTCACCTCTGAAGAATCAGTCAAGCAACTGGAGAAAATTGCACAAAAGGCTAAAGCGGTTGATTCTTGGATAGCACAGCTAATTGATCAAAGCATACCAATGATTGAAAAGACATTACAAATTCTGAATAATGTCATAATAGCAAAAGTAAAGATGAATCAGACTTTGGAAGCTTTCAAGAAAAGTTTGGATTCACTTGAAAAAGATTTGAAAATTTGGCATGAGATGGATCAAGTCAAGCTAGAAATTCTATGCAGCAATTCAATCCTACCAAACAGAGAAAAATACATAGAATTTGAATAACTCATGAAAAACAAGTCATTGGTTATTCAAGATCTCATCAAAGATGTCCAAGCTACACTAGAAATGAGTGATGAAGTTGAGCAAGACATACTTTCTAGCTTTGAGAAAATCCCTTGCAGAATTTTGAATCATGAAGGAGAATTACTTGCAACTGATGTGGTCACTACAAAAATGGCAACAAACCTTCGTCAAGAGCTAGAATCAGAACAGTTTACCATGGATTCAATTAACAAGTTTGTTAATCATCGAATGATCCTTGATAAGATGCAAACTGTTTATGAAGAGCATAGAGAAGCAACAATAAGATATTTTGATGTGATCTTGAAGACTGTTGTGGTTGCCAAGAACACACTAGGCCCCGATCCAGCTGAGTTGCAGGAAATTATCAGCAGATTTCAGTCTTTCAAAGCTAGGACTGAAATGGAATAAAAATCTTTTATCTTTATGTATTTTGTTTTCGACAAACTACATGTAAAAACAAATTTTGTAATCGCAAGTGTTTCTTTCACTTGCAGTTTTGTAAATTGTCATTACATGTAATTTAATTACAAGTCAAGATAATTTAGGACTGTAATTTGGAATAAGTCAATTACAAGTAGTTGGTGGTTGAGAGAATTTCTCAAGTTAGTTGGGATCCTCCCACCTTTTTCTCATGACCTCTCTCCTATAAATACTTGAGAGGGTCCTTTGTAATTATGTATCTTTTTGGCAAGCAAGTAATTTCTGCAGAATTTTGTACTCATAAAGACTTTGAGCTTTATAGTTATAAGTTGTTCTTTTTCAAGTAATATCAAAGAGTTGGAAATTTCAGACTTTGTGTTGAAGTCCTACTTTGCCTCCATTGTGTTCTTATGTCATTTTGGAGCATTACTTTGTGATTATTTGGAGATTGTGGAAGATTGCTAGGGAGAGCTTCAATTGAAATATTTTCAGACTTTGTGCTGTGAATGTTGAAGATTGAATTCATAATTTGAGTTTAGAAGTTAAGAAGAATTGCAAGTCTTTGTGCTCGTAATAATTCCCATTCGTAGTAATTAGTAGGTACATCATACTTGCAGACTTTGTGTTGTTTTATGCTGTATATTGTCATTAGAATATCTTTCAAAAGGGTAGATAGGATATCAGATTTTCAAGACTTTGTGCTTGAAACTGTTTTCCCGTCCCGAAGGAGGTGACGGAAGTCTTTGAGCTTTCAGGAAACTTCATTTCCTTTCTCTTGATTTTCTTACAAGCTGCTGTTAAAGTTTATTTAAAAGTTCACATTACCTTTCTGAAAAGAGAAAAAAGTTTAATCTTTCCTGAAACAAGAGGAAAGATTGTTGTTCCATCCATATTTGTTTTAGTTAGTTAGATAGGGGAAGCCTTCCCTTAATTAGGAGAGTTTTATCTCACACACTGTGGTTGAAACCACCATTTTGCCAAACCTCACAAGTTTACAAAATATTCAACCAACAAGCCTAATTCCTTTGTATCAGAGTCGGACTTTCGGACTTCCTCATACTCTAATCCCTTGGTATCCAATTCATTTCATCTCCACTCCCTAAACTCCGATCACTTGTTCCAAAAAGGTTACTCAGCCTTGTGGAGTCTATCTCTCAAACTTCCCTCAACTTGGTATCCATTTCCACCAATCCCCAAAGGCCCGCAACTCCACTTTTTGATATATAAAACTTATCAAAGTCAAACTTTCATCCATTTCCTTGACTCAATACCAAGTTAGGCCCCATCCTAATTACCCAATCTTGACATTCCAAAAGTATTTTGTTTATCGAAGTTCCCCTTTTGGCCTTCCCCCATCTGGCATGACTTCCTTGTCACCCCCAAGTCCCCGATTCTCTAAAAGTCTGAAACCCCAACAAATGAGTAAGGAAAAGTTTGCTAAGTTCTCAATGTCAATAAGTTTGTGAGTTACAAACTCTCTGAAAGTGCAACAAGAAAAAGGAATGAGTTCAATGTGTCAGCAAGTTCACCAATTCGTAAACCTAGCGAAAGGGTGAAATGGTTCTTAAGTTTGTAGTTTTTTTCTGAAAGCCCAATAAAAGGCTCTTCAATTCCTCTTTTTGGCAAGTTCATGAATTTGCAAACTTCCCGAAAGGCCACCGTGGTTCTTTAGTTTGCAAAAAGTGCAAGTGCAAAAGTCCGATATGGTCAGTAACAAGTATGAAAAGATTGAAGGAAGAAAACAAAGCAATTTGCAAGGTTCTTGATCTTGGAAAGTTCGTGAGTTCGCGAACTTACCAAAAGTCTAACACTAGTTTGAAGGTTCTTCATTTCATCAAAGGTCCGACAAAGAGAAGAAATAGAGAAAGATGAATGAAAAAAAAAAACGGGATTTCACATGGTTCAAGAACCACCGAAATCCCTGAAATGGTTCATTATTTCCAAAAAGGACCAACAAAAGTGTTTTGAGCAGGTGGCAGGAATCTTGAATGGTTTGCAACTTCTTCAATTCGCTTGGGAAAATCAACATATATTTGAGCACCAAGATTTTTCTCTCGTCAATAACACGGTTGGAAATGTAATTAGATCCTAACCAATATAGTTCAGCAATTTGAAACAGAACAGTTAGAGAGCTACTCATCAAGAAATCATAGCATGACAAATGTCATCCATCTAACGAGGCTCTGCCTTGGAGTTTCTCCTTAAAAGCAGAAAGATTTTGTATTATAAAGAGGTTGGATTGTTGGAAAAAGAGGAGGGAGATACTCTTATTGTAGTAGTGTCAAGTTTCTGGAAATACACAATGTCCATTGTTGTTGAAGGTGTATTCTAGTATGGTTTCTAAACAGTTAATATGAATGAATGTTCTCAGTCTAAGTTGTCTCCAGTTACAATTTCTTATTTCTTTGAATTGAGATGCTAAGGGCTTTTTCAATTCTTTACACACATTTGTTGTGCCAAATTGTTAAATGATATTAGTTATTAGTTGAGTAATGTAAACCTTTTGTCAATAACAATAGGAAATATGGAATATATGAGGGATCATTAAGTAGAGCTTAGATCACAAGGCCATATGCAACTAGTTTAGTTACTATAAGGCAGTAAAAAAATAAATAAACCAACAAAAATATTGTAGTGCTATGATGCAGTGAAGACACCAAGTTAGTGACTTTATTGCTCTGGATTAGGCACCGATCCATAGACTAAGCACCTCCTCCCAACCCACAATATCTCAAATCATGAAGAATCCATTAAATATATGTTAATTGTTTAAATTATTGTTGCATTCATACCTGAGAAGTTAAGAATACAAGGAAGTAAGTCATTGTTGCATGAAATCTCACAATTCCTTGTCAATTTGTATGAATCTTCACATCTGTTAAGCACTGTTATACCAATTTTTTGTATATCTTTAGCCAGTGCATCTTATAGGTCTATCTGCCTGAGCTTTGCAGAGCCTGAAGTGCAGGGGAGAGTATTCACTTCTCTTCCGTTCGTTGGCCAACCTAGTGATAGTCATGAACATAGAACCTGAGAAATTCTTAGAGACTATTTATTTGTCGGTTGGAGAACCAACAGTTATCAACTGCATACCTTAAAGAAAAACTTATTCAAAATTTACATTTAAGAATGCATATTGTGAAATGATTGCCAGATGGTGGAATCGACATCAAAAAAGACCATCGCTCATGACCATGTGCAGGGATAGCCGAGTGCCCTCTTATGTAAATCATATCTCATAATGATCGTCTTAGAAATTATTACTTGAATGCTTGTTTAGCTCTGCTGGCAATCTTTTGCTTCGCAGAAAATTAGTAATTTTCAAAAAGGATTTCCCATCCACTGGGTCTAAAATAATTTTAGTCTAGCCCTCTTCCTCATTTCTCCATGGAATCAGAACAAAAGAGCGAACCAGTTCACTGAACCTCACATTTCCAATTACAAATAAAACCAATCATCTAAGTTATAGTTTTTTTGGTACCTTTTTAAACTTGGGTGTAAAGGATAGATTTATGGGCGGCCTATAAGAATGCCTGTGTTCAAAGTTTTGTTAGATTTCTAGTACCATAAAATTCATGAGTTTTGAAGTAAGAGGATCAGAAGATTTGGATGACTCCATTCTCCATTTTTGCAGCAAATGCATATCCATATGAACAGCATCGCGCGGATGAAAATAAAACTAAAGAGCAACCTTGCAATAATTAAAATGCAAAGAATTTGAATAACAACGTTTCAGCACAGAGAAAAACCAACATAAATAATGTATTTGAAGGACTGGTAATTACGATGTGAAGCTGGGAATACTGAAGCCTGAGAAGCAAATCCTGTGCACCTGGAAGTAAAAGTAAGCTCCCGTCCTCACCATCACTACCTGAGAATAGAAAGGATTGATCCAATAAAACTCCCTTCACAGGTCCCATTACTGACTTTCCTTGTCCACCAAATGCACTCAATTTTTAAGCGAAATCTTCACTAGGCAGAATTAGGCCCAGCGACATGAACAATATTCCTTCCCGCGAATAAGCGCTTTAGCTTATGGTGATCTTAATGTTTAATTGAATTAGGGGAGAGGACCTAGTAGTTGAGCACCCTAACTTCACGCTTCTAATTATCCTATGTGGAAATTTCAAATCACTCCCAATTTTTTACAGCAGCTTACTTGGCAAGTCCCCTGCTTATAACTAAGGTTTCAGGGCCACATCATCAAATATGATGCCACATCAGCATGTTTTTTGTCAAGGTGTCAAAAATGCCCCAAAAAAAAGTGAGACCAATACTTGTGCATTCACAACATGTTTTATTGAACACTGATGTGGAATCACATGATTGGTTATTTTTTAGATCAAAGGAATACATTTTATTTAATTATAGGTAGTCATCATCAGCACTAACAACTTGAAAGTCACAACTATTGGTCCAATATTGATAAAAATATTGGACATTATATACTATCACAACTATTGAAACATGCTCAGGACTGGGTCCTCTCCCCTATAATGTTTAGGATGACTAGGTCCAGCATAGGCTTGTTTTCCAGTCTATTTCAATCTATTTTTCTCTCTTGGTATGGATCCACTTTAGAGTTCAGCTATTTTCCTAGTGTGGATATTAAGTTGATTAAGTCTAGGATCACGTTTGTTTTTCAGTTTATTTTTATTGATATGGATTTACTTTTAAGTTCAGTTTTTTAATTGTGGATGTTGATGTTTATTATTATTTTATCTTAAATAAAATGTTAACTAATTATGTCTTTAATTTTTTCTTATTTTTTCAATTATTGAGTCAATTTTAGATCAAGTTATATCACATATAGAATCTCTTTGGCATCAATGCACATAGATTCAAGCATTAAATTGCAACATTGGTCTATGAGCACAAACAAGAGATCAAACTAATCACCAAACATCAAACATACAAATATCCATCCAACTAGTGCATATTTGAGCCACATCAAAATTCAACTAGGCAAGATCCCAACTATAGTGATTAAGTGTCAAATTATAAAAAAAAAGGTTTCAAGGATCAAGGTTAACCATACACTAAATTGATATGGGGGAACTCACTTCACCCTAATCCTAATGACAGGAAAATCAATTCATTTTTTGTAATTATTGTAGACATGTAAAACTGACTTAAAATTATCACACTTAGAATCAACTCGGAACGTCTTAGAACGACTTTGAATCAACTCGGAACGACTCCAAATCAACTTGAAACATCTCAGAACGACTCTGAATCAACTCGAAACGACTCTAAATCAACTCATAACGTCTCTGAATCATCTCGAAATCATCCCATGACATCTCAAAACACATTAAAAGACGTCGAATGACATCAAACAACATCCAAAACCCTAAATTCCTCTATTAATTAAACAATACAACGTTATTTAATTAATTCACTGTTTCATTGTTCTCGACAACTTAAATAAATACCGTTTATTTAATAAAGTCTTCAAAACCCTAATTCTACTATTAATCGAATAATACAACGTTATTTGATTAATTCACGTTTCATCATTTCGACCAATTAAATAAATTACATTTATTTAATAAAGTCCTAATCTTATCTTATTTCGTCCTGATTAGTCAAACAATGCTAATTATTTGATCACATCACTAATTCACCTTATTCCTCAAAATTAATTTAATTATCACACTTTCCCTCCAAAATTTGAATAATCAAATCAAACTATTCAAATCAATTGTAAAAATCAAACTCCAAAAAGGAATTAATTAATTAAATTAATTAATTAATATTCCTCGCCCACTTTCTGATTGACAAAATCATGATTGCTAACTCAACCATCTATTTCCTAACTAAAATCAATCAATTGCTAACTAATCAATCAATTGTTGACTAATCAATCTAAAACCCTAACTAGTCAATCTATTCTTCAATCACCTTAATTGTGCAATCAACTTTGCACAATCTTCTCATGTCTAAATCCTCTCAACACATGTTGACCGTTGATATGGATATTCTCCAACGCGATCTTGACCGCTTATTCAAAATCTCATTTCCTATATAACAAACTCCTCTCCTCACAAATAAGGATCAGAATTTCAACTTACCTTATGCAACGAAGTGTTGTCAAGATCACCATTGATAGAGCTTCAACCTCATTTCTTCAAACACAAGCATCGTTCATCAAGCTTTTGCACCAAGCAATGGAGGCTTTGCAGTGATACGAACAACCCAACATCATGCAAATACACTCCAACATGGGATGGTAAACTCTTCTTTTGTTTGTTTGAATTCATTTTGAATATCTTAGGATCTCATTTCATTCAAATAGCTTAGATTTGTACATTTCATGAATGATGGAATAGGATAGATTAAGTGTTTTGGATTAGATAGTTTTTTATTTCAATCTTGCATTTGATCTTGCTTTCACGTCTTTCCCGATGGATTCCTTCCCCCTCACACATTTTGGCACGCCTGGTGGGACCTAGGTCCTCCTTACTAACATTTTTATGAGCAAATTTGAAGCCACAGGATTTCGAGAGCCTTTTGGAGACATTTCACGGACTACCTAGCAAAAGCTCACTTTTGACTGGCAAGAATTCTGAGCATTTGCCACAAAATCAACACTTTTTCCATGGGAAGCACGCCTTTGCTCTCAGATCAGCGCTTTTACTACAAAAAGCACGCTTTTGCTCCAAAAAGCACGCTTTTGCATCTTTCTGGGTTTGCACCTGTACGGAAAATCTAAGCTTTTGCCTAATTTCTGAGCTTTTGCAAAAAATTTCCTGAGCTTTTGATTTTTCTTCTAAGCATTTTCTCTGGAAGACAAGTGCACGGATCTTGCACTATTGTAATGACCTTTCTTGCTAACATTTTGGTTGTTTTGCAGGAATTAATAGATTTCTATGCAGGATTTTGAAAAATACTAACATGTTTTGTGCAGAGAAGACGATTGGTCCAAGATCTTTGGAGCCACCAAATAATTGTGTTTATTAACTTAGGAATTTCCTTTTGGTGCTTTAAAATGAACAACAACAACTCTCACATTTGATTTGGTGTTGTTAAAATAAACAATTTAAAGCTTTCTAAAGTAGGAGTCTCCTTTTGGTGCTCTAAAATGAACAACAAACAACTCTCACATTTCAAATTTGGTGTTGTTAAAATGAACAAATTTGAAGCTTTCTAAAGTAGGAATCTCCTTTTGGTGCTCTAAAATGAACAACTCTCACATTTCAAATTTGGTGTTGTTAAAATGAACAAATTTGAAGCTTTCTAAAATAGGAATTTCCTTTTGGTGCTCTAAAATGAACAACACAACTCTCACATTTGATTTGGTGTTGTTAAAATAAACCATTTAAAGCTTTCTAAAGTAGGAACTCTCTTTTGATGCTCATAAAAAGAACATAAAACACTTCAATTTTGGGCTCTAAAAATGGTCACAGTTCGTGTTTTCATAATCAAGAACCTTTAAATTTTGTGCATAAAAAGAGCGCAAACATTTTTCATTTTGTTGACTCGCGTACGATTTACATTTGTTGACCAGTTAATAACCAGGCCTAATTTTCTTAGAAACACTTCAACTTTAGGGCTTAAAATGAACAAAATGTTTTTCTTGTTTTCACACCACTGCTATCTTAACTGCTTGATGTCCTGAACACTTCAATTGGTGCAAAAATAAAAAGAACTTTGTTTTGCTTTACTCACAATTTTTTGGGGATAACACCGCTCGAGGTGTTTAAAATGAATCAATTTGCAATGAATTGTTTACTGTGCATACATTGATTGGCAAAGTTGAAGTGTTTTGTCTTCTCCCCTTGCACCGTTTTGGCGATCTTAAGTGAGCGAAGAACATTTTTGAGCTTTGCATTTTGCTTTAAATTTTACCTTAGAGAGGGGCTTGCTTTGAGACACATCCTGCGCTAGAGAACTCATTGCAAGGTCTCGAAGCACGTTTACTGGTGGGCTATATCAAAGGTTGTGAAATCGTAAGAAAGTAGCTTCAAGTCGTGTTGACAACAGACTGCACCTAATCCCATGCCTTAAGTGGAATGAGAACGGTTAAAGAGCCTTAAGTGGCCAAGCGAGTGAGTGTCAGATTTTCGTGTTCATAATTACACTAAGAGCCAATTGTTTTAGAAGCCACCCTATTATCCAAAACATTCTTTGAAAGTGGTGCATCGGAATTTACTTCTGAGAAGTTACTTGCCAAGTCTGACTACAGGCCCATGCCATAAGTCGCATGTAAAATCATCTCTTCGTAGCATGAGGTAGACCCACCTAAGAGGATGGTTTCTCTCCACTAGGGTTGTAATTGCTTGTTAATGTTAAACTTTCACAATTACATTCAAAAACAATTGTAACATCAAATTATGTGTTTTATTTAAAGAAAAAGAACACATCAAAACAAACATTGAACAAGATGGTCAAACCACAAACCCTTTGAGTTAGTGTATACTTGTGAAAGAAGCCTTATGTTTGCACTCCTTGAAAGGATTTATCTTTAAAGGTTTCTGAATATTTCAATTTTTTATTTTTAGGTTGCATTGATCAAAGTAAACACTTTGGTAGCTATGGCTTGGGTGTTGTGATTCCACAACTTGAGCTATAGACATTCGATTCACATAAAATTCCATGCTTTTGAGTCAATCCAGTGCTATTATATCATTTGCCATACTCAAGAACATAAAGAAAAAAAAACACACAGAGGTTACAAACTGCCATTCCAACTATTGGTGTAATTAATTATTTAATTACACTTGCATAAGTTTACTTAGGTAATATTTTAATTCCTAGGTTAATTATTGTCATCCTTATCTTGTTGAGCTATCTTGTTGCTCAAGATAAGATTAGGGTTATGCATACATTGCTTTTATAAAGAAAATCATCTCATATAATTATGAATTCCTGAATAATATTATTTGCACATCTTCATGCAAAGCTCTTGTTTTTTTTTCTGTTTTTTCTCTTTTGTGGAAGGTTTTTTGGTTTGCATGTTTGATCTTGGTTTCTAACATGGTATCAGAGCTCCAGACCTGTGGCTGTCTTTTCGTGATTTGAAGATATTCTCTCATAGCATTTTTTTCTGTGCAAGGGTTTCAAGCTAGGCTGATTTTTTGTGGATCTGGGGGTCACCTATTTTTCTGGGCATTTTTGGACAAAACAGACCTTGCCATTGAGTCCGCAGTGCCCAAAACCCCTATTCTCATATAAAATTTGTTGATTTTGTCCACAGTTGACCGAAAAGGCAAAAAAAATTGCCCCAAGGTTGTACGGCCCTAGGGCACCCTTCACGAGGCTTCGAGAATTTAAAAAAAAATCAATGGTTTTTTGCGCTACTAGTATAAAAAGTGCTTTGCCACCAACCCGCCGCCAAGTGGCCATCGGACCTCAATCGGCTAGCCGCCTAGTGGCCTCCTCAGCCACAGCGTTGTTGAGCTCCTAGCCCTTGCGGGCTTCAACCCACAGCCCCGAGTCATATCGAGGACTGGAAGCCTCAACCCAGCCCCCGTTGGATCGCTTAGCCCCTAGTCACGATCCTTTGGAGGACCAGGAGCTATGCCCACAAGCCCACCGGTTGGTTTTTTACCAACCCCTGAGCGCGCGGTCACATGCAAAACCAGGTGCTGAGCCGAAGGAGCCAAGTTTTTGCCCTTGTTTAGTGTGGAAGTGCCTTTTTACAGGCCTTTTTTTCATTTTCTCATAACTTGGGAAAACAGAGGCATTTTTTCAAAAACAAGATATCGTCGGAAAGCTAGTTCGACACTCTATCCAGTGGTGGAGGTTTTATTTTTTTATTTTGTTGTTTTGATGCCTTTTTCGCCTGTCAAAGTCTGAAGTTGTTGTTTTCACTCTGAGAGGCGTAACTTTTGCATCCTGACTCCGTTTTGCGAAAACAAATAGGTGTTGGAAAGATGGTTCAGTGCTCTACATAGATCTCAAACCTATTTTTTAGAATTTTTTACCAAGTATCTGATATTATTATTTGATCTCAACCTTTACCTTTTTTGTTCTTTTCTTGGGAAGCATGCAATCAAGCTATTTTTTTTAGATCAACAAGCATTGTTTTTTGCTTTGAGAGTATGTTTTGTTGTTTTCTATAATGGATACATATAGTATTGCACCCCTCACTCCATTCAACTATTTTGGTTGGAAAAAACAAATGGAGATTCATTTGAAACACAAAGGGTTGTACAGGGTAACCATGGGTACAAAAATTGAACCTACAGGTGCATGCTTTTTTAGTCTCCCTAAGTTGCACTTATGGGGGGTGTGGGTACCTGATCATGCCTTGTTTCCAAGACCCATTCATGCTTTCTTGCATACATCTTAGTTTTAGGTGCATGCTTTTTTAGTCTCCTTAAGTTGCACTTATGGGGGGTGTTGGTGTAATTAATTATTTAATTACACTTGCATAAGTTTACTTAGGTAATATTTTAATTCCTATGTTAATTATTGTCATCCTTATCTTGTTGAGCTATCTTGTTGCTCAAGATAAGATTAGGGTTATGCATGCATTTCTTTTATAAAGCAAATCATCTCATGTAATTATGAATTCCTGAATAATATTATTTGCACATCTTCATGCAAAGCTCTTGCTTTTTTCTATTTTTCTCTTTTGTGGAAGGTTTTTTGGTTTGCATGTTTGATCTTGGTTTCTAACACCAACTCACAATATTTTTACTAAACTATTAGGGAAAACAAATTCAAGTTGTTTATAAAGTCATTGCTTGAACAAAACATTTGGAAAATTAGATTGGTCACAAAGTCTCTCATCCACTATTCTCATATTACTTATTTGAAATAAAAAATCAAACAAAACACTAGGATTATTCCTTCACTCAAAAATTCTATGATATCAACAGTTACTTGGGACTCGCAGATAGTTCAAGTATCTTTCCCACAACATATCCTCTAGACAAGGAAGTGAAATATCGACCCGAGTCGTTATTCAACATTTTGATTTCCAAAAAGTAGCCACATTCCAAAATAACACTCAAACCCTAGGGTATTGAGCTTCATAGCAACCATCTCAAACACCATCACACCTTATGACCATCTGGCATTCGACTACTCCCGTTCAACAACATAGAAAGAACATGGAAGCCAACAAAAGAAGTGATAACATCCCACCAACAAACCCCACAAACAATGGAAGAGACTGATGAGGATATAAACCAAGTGACCTTATGATAGGGTATTGAGTATCAAAACATCCCTGAAACATGTCAATCTATTACCCAAATCACTCTTATCAAGTGTCACAACATCAAATAGGGCAACAATATTGGGAATTTCAAAATTAACATCAAGGAATAAATCCAAAACATCAAATTGCCCTAAATAAAATAGAGAGAGATCTTGAGGAAATTAAACAAAATTGAAATCCAACATATCTCCAAAGCCATGTGCAAAGTCAAAACATTACATATCCTCAACCAACGGACATTATTCCACAAACACCTCAATATCCACATCAACAACACCTTCAATATCCACAATATCAAGAAGTTCTGCAACAGTAAGGTGTACCTCAAGTGCAATATCAAAATATACCTCAAACACAGTATCAAGGAGTTCTACAAAATCAAGAGCAAAACAATCGAGAAAAGCCACAGAGGAAAGATTACCAACTAGGAAGGAAATTCACCCCTTTGGGAGAAAATTTTGAGGTAATCATGCATGAACTAGTACAACAGGAACTTATCAAAATCAACGATAGTCCAACTTATGGTGAACCAAAATTTAAACTCCCTTGGTATAACAAGTACGAACAATGTGAGTTCCACAAAATCAAGGGTCACCTAACGAATAGGTGTGCCACACTCAAAAACCTCATCCAAGACCTCATTGATCAAGGAGAAATAACTATTAAAGGGCCATCGACCAATGGCGACAATGATAATGCCTCAACCTCAAAAGTTGAAAATGGCATTCAATGCTCAAACACTAACGACAACAATGAAAATGTCTCAACCTCAAAAGTTGAAAAAAATGATCAAGAGCTATCTATCACTAATCACATTGACAATGTCTCCACATCATCTAGTGAGCAAGAGGACATATATCAGGAAGTTATTCCCAAGCATGATCAAGATCAATCACCCAAGTCTAGCAATGATTCAGTCCAAAATGTATTGACATCATCCAACCTCATGATAGTACATATTGATGATCAAGAGACTCCTAAGCCAACACTTATACCCAATGCAGAAAATCTAAGCCAAGAAATATCACCCATATACCCACAATTTGAGGAAATCCAAGGATCTTTTATAGGCAATCCTTTCTTTGAAATTGATCCATGTCAAGAAAGTGATCCAAAGCATATCAAAGATGATACCACATAGAGTCAAGATCAAGAATCCCTATCATCAAAATTCTACAATGACTTGGTAGATATCTTCCAAGATATCCAAGGCTTTCCAAATGAACACATCCATATGTCAAGCACACATACATCTAGCCATGAGATGCTTAATCCTAATGGACATGTAGATGATCTTCCTCCAAAACAAGAGTCTCATACTCTTGATATCATTACCATGGAACAAGAGTCACCTACTCTTCACATCTATACACATGATCAAGATATAGCAAAATCTATAGACCTATCATAAAGTGATCAAGAAGAAGAATTGAAATCAAAAACATCCTCCAAGAAGGTTGAAGACATCGAGCATGAAAATATGGAGCACAATATCCTAAAATTGGAAAAGATAATGGACAATCCTGAGCAGCAAAGCAGTGGGTATACACCAGTCAAAGGAGCACTGATATATTTTGAAGGGCCATCAAATTCTGATATTTCACAAGATCAAGTTGAAAATATCAATCAAGAATTTATCCCACATATGAAGGATCCTATCAATGAATAATCTATCACCTTTGAGATCCACAATAGAGCAGAGAAGGATTAACACCTTGTTTCCAAGGTAAGACATATCCTATTGCAAATGAAATTTCTCAACAGATTCATTATCAAGAAAGAGGATTAGGCCTACATGAATTGGGTATCCTAGCACCAGTGCAGATTATTGGCAATCTTAAGCATCAAGATCTTGGTTATTTAGCAAGTAAGGGATCTAAACATATCAGTGAAACCTCTCTAATACTGGGGGAAACTTTATCTAATGCAATCATCAACATAGAGAGCACAAAGATTCCTTATGATGAAATTGCTACCAATGGTACAACAAGCCATGTCATGAATCGTCATCTACATATTTTTCCACCCTCTCATTGGGACCAACAACTAGAGAAAAAGTTATACCCAAGAATGAAACAAGTCATTGAAGCAAAAGAATCAACAAAACAAAATGGACAAGAAAATTTTGAATGGATACAAAAGAAAAAGAAAGAAAATCATCCCTATCAAACTCCATTAGTCAAAGAAACTATGGGAAAAAATCAAAAAGGTAAGTTTATCCATCAAAAAAGTCTAACAATACAAAAGCAAGCTTCAAGGGAAACCTACAAGGTATATCAAGACGTTGGTCTCAATCGAATCTCCATATCTACCCGTCATTACTCATCATCCCAAGTTTGGAAAATAAAAGGTTCCAAACTGTCAACCAATCCATCTTAATATCATATCCCTCAACTCATTTCGCCATCCAAGATATCCAAATCTTGCATTAACCATGTGTTGGCAACAAATCTTTATCATAAGGATTCTAAGGGCACTATATCGTGATGTGCACATCAAGGTAAGGTTAACTCCAATATCGATAAGGAAGATAAGAATTATCAGGGGTTACATTCAAGCACCTGTATCCTAGCAAAACAACTCCTCCAAATAGGATATCGTTGGCACGTCATGACAACAACAACAACCATATCAGCACCAACAACATCTACATTAGCACCACTAGGTGGTTCAAACATGAGCAAAAATTGTCACCATGATGAAAACTTGGTAAACAGGCGTCTTGTGCGAAATAAAAAATCAATGAAAAACAAAAACAAATCAAGAAAATAGTCAAGAGAAAAATCATCCTCCAGTGAAAACTACTATGGTGGCACTTTGGGCAAGTACCATGATGAAAACCTGGAAAACAAGCGTCATGTGTAGAATTGAGCATCTACATGCACCATTTTAGGTGGAAGCATCTCAGCTGATCCATAATAAATCCAATCCATTTTTATCCAAATCTAACTTACCTTGATCTTGACAAATGTTTGGCATATACTTTACACTTGCTTATGGAAAACATCTTGACATGGGTCACTATCATTGATCCTATCCTATCCAACATTATCTAAGTCATGAGGCATAGTCCCAAAGGGGCATACTCTATCCAAACATGTTATCCTATCACAAGATAATCCATCACCTACATTGCTAGACACTAGGGGCAAGTACTTACATCTTGCTTCAAAATAAATCTTGATCTATGCCTTCGAGCTCACATTGTGATCTAGGCATTGTCCAAACAACAAGGTGTACCACATGGTACCCTTCCCAATTTGTCCCAATAGCAAGGTATACCGCCAACGCACTACCAAGGCAACCTTCTAAGATACAAACAACATGGATTATTCATTCACTCAAAAATTCTAAGATATCAACAGTTACTTGAACCCCACAACTAGTTCAAGTAATATTTCTCGCAACATATCCTCTAGAAAAGCAAAGTGAAAAATCAATCCTAGTTTTCAGTATCTTACACCCCAGGCAAGAGGGTAAAAATAAAAAAAATCAAAATAGTTCATCCCAAAAAAAATGAGGTATACCATCAATGCACTACCAGGGGAACCTTCAAAAACAAATCAACAACATCAACAAGGTGTACCACTAACGCACTACCAAGGTAACCTTCAAAGATACCAAACAACATGGATGATTCCTTCAGTCAAAAATTCTATGATATCAACAATTGCTTGAACCATACAACTAGTTCAAGTAAGCTTTCCCACAACATATCCTCTAGAAAAACAAAGTGAAATATCAATCCTAGTATTCAGTATCTTACACCCAAGGCAAGAGGGTAAAAATCCAAAAAAATCAAAATAGTTCATCCCAAAAAACAAGGTATACCACCAATGCACTACCAGGGGAACCTTCAAAAACAATTTGTCCCAACAACAAGGTGTACCACCAACACAATACCAAGGTAACCTTAAAAGGTACCAAAAACATGGATTATTCCTTCACTCGAAATTTCTAAGATATCAACAGTTACTTGAACCCTACAGCTAGTTCAAGTAAGCTTTTCCGCAACATATCCTCTAGAAAATACATAGTGAAATATCAATCCTAGTTTTCAGTATCTTACACCCCAAGCAAGAGGGTAAAAATTCAAAAAACATTTGAAAAACATAAAAAACAAAACAACATCCTGGGGTTATTCCTTCACTCAAACAGTTTAAGATATCAACATTTGCTTGAACCCTACAGCTAGTTCAAGTAAGCTTTCCCGCAACATATCCTCTAGACACAAAA
>VDFB02277904.1:0-101291 GCA_007258455.2 Sequoia sempervirens | reverse complement strand
AAGAGTGAGCATTGTGATGAAGAAGACGTCGAGGGGGTATCTGACTGGGTGAAGGACTTAGCAAACTGAACATTATGTTGGAAATGAACCTCTCATGTGTTAGGATCAAACAATTTGTATGCCTTCACATCCTCACAATAGCCAACAAAGATGTATCATTGACTCTTCTTCTCCATTGATTTATGCCAACCATTTGAAATGAATGCCCAAGCCTCACTATCGAATACTCTGAAGAAGGATACATTAGGCTTGTGATGAGACCAAGCCTCTTAGGGGTCATATTCCACACTACCTTGTGGGGCATACGGTTCTGAATATAGTTGGCACAATTGACAACTTCGGCCCAAAATCTGGAGCCATGGACCTAAACTGAATCATACAATTGGCCATCTCCTTGAGAGTCATGTTCTTTCTCTCTGCCACACCATTCTCTTGAGGAGTGTAAGGAATTGTGTGTTGATGAAGAATACCATGCTCACTGCAAAAGTTTTGAAATGCCTGATTGACATACTCCCCCCCATTATCTATGCATATTTGTCGAAGAGAAGAATCTGACTGCTTCTCCACAAATGTTTTGAAGGTCTTGAAGTTGGTGAGAATTTCACTCTTGAGCTTCAAAAAATAGACCCATGTTAGTCGGGAAAAATCATCAATGAATGTGAGCACATACTTAGCCCCTGAAAAAAAGAAGGATTTGGGAATGACATGAGATCACTATGGACCAACTCAAGGGGTGTGGTTGCATGTGTAGCTTGACCCTTGGGGAAAGGATCTTGATGTTGATTTCCAAGAACACAACCTTGAAAAACACCATCCATGCAAGAGATCTTAGGAAGACCAACCACTAAATTATGTGCTTGCATCTGTTGAAGATACCTATAGTTCAAGTGCCCAAATATTTCATGCCAAAGCTTGCTCATTAAATTGACATGAGCAACAAAACATGAACCCAATGAAGACTCAAAGCCATCAAACTGATACAAATGGTTCTCATGATCAACTATCCTTGTAGCAACAATCTTCTCAAGATATTGCAACTGTCTAATAGTTACATTCTGTGGAGTAAACTCAACTGACTTCCCATCTCCAAAATGAAAAATTTGATAGATGGAAAGTAGATTCGCTGAAATATTAGGAACAAGAAGAACATCCTCAATGCACCCATCTAGCATCTAAATGGAGCCTATCCCCAAGAGTTCCCAACTGCAATATGAGAAGTAGAAGTGTGAAAAATGGAATCAAGAAGATCACGTGAATTGGTCATGTGATGTGAAGCACCTAAATCAAGAATCCAACTGTCTGAAGATGAATAAATGGCCCATGTTGAAAGAGCTTGCTCTTTGCCCATGGAAGAAGGCTTATCCATTGAAATGTTGTGCTTCTTCATAGCTTCCTCTAAGGCTTCCAATCTCTTAAAAAATGAGCCACATCATGCCTAGTTTTTCCATAAAATGAACAAGGATCTCCTTTCTTTTTCTCAAGGACTTGGAAGAAGAATCTCCAAAGGTAGAAGAAGGAGATGGAGTGGACTTCTGATTGTTCTTTGGCTTTGGTTTGGAGGAATTATCACTACCTAAAGATGATTCTATCTTGGGATTCTTCTTATTCTTTCCTTTACCCTTGGATGATTGAGCCATTAGAGCATGATTCTTAGAACTAGGTAGTGCATCCAACTTAATCAACTTGGCCTCCTCCCTAGTAAGATGCTCACAAAACAACTCAATTAAAGGCATTTTGTAATCTTTCCCCATGGAATCCATAGTTGAATAGAAAGTAGAAGAAAAAACTTGATAAGGGCCCCTTAACTTAGACAAAATCAAGAAGATACATTCATCACTAGATTTATCATGCCCACATCCTTTCAACTGTGACAAAATCAACTTGAATTGTGCAAGGAAATCCTAAATTGAAGGAAATGCATATGGAGAGAGTGATTGTAGATCTCCTTGAAGTTGCAAGAATCTGAACTAATTTGTTTTACCATACAATTCTTCAAGTTTATCCCAAGCATTCTTAGGTGTTTTAAACTCGAAAATATGAAACAATAAGTTATCAGATACATGTAAGCCAATGAGCCCTTTTGCTTCATCTATTTTACATCTATCGACAAATTTTTCATAATCCATTGTGAAATTAGGTTATTCTGCATCTAACATTGGCCATAGACCCTTAGATTGTAACAATTGAGTCATTTTTAGCTTCCATGTATGATAATTGTGTGGAGTGAGTGGTTCAATTTTCCTTAGATCAGCCATGAAAACCAAAGAAAGAAAACAAAGTGACACTTAAATTATTCCTTTCACCCCCAGAATGTATTAAAACTCAATTTGTAACCCCCCCAACAAATTACAATGAAGAAATTTTCCAATTTGTACAAGTGACAAGCTTAAATCAACATTTTATAACACATGGTGATTTTTACAATTTTTAGAAAAAAGAGCTTAGAAAAACTGAAAAAGAAGGTTACAAACAGATTCCTTGCAATTTTCTAAGAAATTTCAAAAACTTTTTCCAAATTTTGACTTCGTATGCAAAAGTTACGCCAATTACAAGCAATAAATGCACTTGTACCTTCAGGCTGAAAAAATGGCCAAAATTGTTAAAATATGGAAAAATCACCTATACCACTGTGAAGTTTTTCGAACCAGCTTTCCAATGATATCTTTTTTTCGAAAATCGGGCATTGTGGCAAAAAGTTATGCAAAATTGAAAAAAGGCCTAGAAAAGGCACTTTGAACACTAATCAGGGGCAAAAATGATCACTAATTGGGTGCAAAATTTTAGCCCCCAAGCACTGGCACTTGGTCACCCATGTGACTAGGGGTTGAGTCGGCAGAAAAAAACAAGGTGGTTACCAAACTGCTAGAGGTCACTTGCAGGTCTGGTAACATGCGTGGTTAGAAAACTGGCGGTCTTGTTTGGCAATCAAGTCTAACTATCACCGTTTGATGCTAGCAGTTACAAATTGCAATCAAGAGATCGCACGACTGGCTTACAGGTGGTTTATTCTGGAGCAGTCTATAGACCACTGGCGGTTTGAGTTCCCTGTCTGACGATGATGGAGGTTAGCGGTTTAAAGAACACCCGCCGACAATTAAGAGGTGGTTGTGGTTTAAAGAAACAATAGAGTTTAAAAACTCTTCAACTACATTTAAAGCCACGGGCCCATGCCTATACAGTGCTGCAAACATCACTTTAATAAGCGTTGGTCAAACATTTTAAAGTGATTTTTAATTTTTTAATTTTTACAAAAAATAAAAAATCCCGCTGATGGAAAATATAATGCAGAAAATTAATTTTTTTTGAATTTTTTAATTGTACTTGCATGACCTAGAGGGTCGTATGGCCCTTTGGGTAAATTTTTTTGGCCCCAAAATCAACTTTCACCAAATATGGCCAAGTTATATATCAAAATTCTCGCAAACGACCACCTAGACACAATGGTAGGCTTTTTTTTTTGCCAAAAATGCTCCTATAAAAAGTTGTTCACCAAATCTGAGCTCCAAACCCTTATTTTGCCAAAATTGGAAATGGTGACCAAATTGAGTGAAACAAAAGCCAAATCTGAATTTCTTTAGCCTCCTGGGCGCAATGGGACAACCTAAAATACTACCACTATAACCAAAAGTGTTGCAATCACTAGATCTAACCAAAATGCATACATGCAATATAGGATTAAAAAATCTTTGCAAACCCTTTCTAATTCTCAAGATCATATTGAAACGCAAGAGAAGAGCATACGAGGAATTTTCAAGATCATACAAGAAACTAAAATCACAAAAGAACTTGATGGTAGAAACTCTCATGAAAAAAATGGAAGCGACTTGCAAGATTCAAAGCTCTGATACCATGTTGAAGTGAGCAACCAAGATCTTCAATTTGCAACACCAAATATCCTCCACAAGAAATAGAGAGAAGCAACAATGTAAGATGTTATTCCACCAAAAAAGAATTGCAATATGATAAAATGATCAATATGCTATGCAATAGAATACAATACAACACAAAATATGCTAGAGATTACTTGCTTATAAAGGCAAGATGAGAGATAGGATAAGACAAGATCATGACAAGTGTCTTAATCCTATCACATGAGACAACTAACTCATAACTACCTAGGAAAGTGTAAATTCTAGATAAGACAACTATGACTTGTCTAGAAAAGACAACTAATATCCTAAGTAAACTTAACATGTGAATTAAGTCCCCTAACTCCCTAGTAAAGGAATAAAATAAGTACAAGATTTATTCACACCAACACTCTCCAATAGATGCATTTCCAAATAGGATAGTGTCGTCTACAAATAGGGAGTGAAAGTTACTTATTTCTATGTGTGGAATTTGGATCGCTTTCCATAAACCTTGTAAATGAACCTTTTGGATAGACCTTCTCAGAACTTCAACTAAGATGATGAATAGAAAAGGGGATAATGGATCACCTTGGTGGAACCCTTGAGTGGAATTGAAGAAACCTGTATCTATACCATTTATTAACACAAAAAAAAATTCCTCTGATATACATGAGAGATTCTACTTACACAACTTGTGGAAAAAACCATACTACTTTAGTACTGAAATGAGGAAAGAATAGTTTATCTTGCCATATGCTTTCATCATGTCAAGCTTGATAATGAAAGATGAAATCTTATTGGAATTTAGGGAATATAAGAATTCATGTGCTACAACTGCCCCCTCCACCATTTCTCTTCCTAGAACAAATCTGCCTTGATTCTCAAATATGATTTTAGGAATAAGCGATTGAAGTCTTTAATATATTGCCTTGGTGAAGATTTTGTAAATTGTATTGCATAGGGATATGGGACTAAAATATGAAAATGCCTTTGATTCTTTCACCTTTAGAATAATGACCAACTGAGTGACATTAAATTGTTTTAACATTGTGCCCATTTTTCTTGACTCTTCTAATGCTAGTAGAAGATCAACCCCTACAAACTCCCAACACTTTTGGAAAAATACTACCATGAAGCCATCAGGGCCTCGAGCTTTATCTAGTGGCAAAGAGAAGACAAGTGACTCTATTTCTTCCAAGGTGAAAGGCCTAAGGAGATGCTCATTATCTTCCTTGGTTATCAACATGGGTTTCACACCTAAAAGGCCATCTCAATGGGCAATATCCTATGGAGACTAATTCAAGGTAGATACCTGAACAACTTGCATATCCTTCTCTTTAGTGAGGAGAGCACCTATTGTAGTATCATTAATTGAGAGGATTTTATTTTTTTCCAGTTTCAGTTGAGTAGAGATGTGAAAGAATTTGGTGTTACGATCTCTTTCCTTTAACTAAAGCTCCCTTGATTTTTTTCTTCCAATAGGTTTCCTCTCTTGCTACTAATTCTGCCCACTCAACTTGTTTTTTCTAAATTTCAAAGGTAGCAACATCCAAACCATTGCTAATTATATGACTCTTGACCTCAAATAACTATTTGTAGATTTTATCTTTTTCAACAAAGACAAGGTTGAATTGGTATGGGTTGTGTCAAGGAAATTATAGAATGACACAAACAATGAGGAAAAATTCTTGGTGTTACTGTTTAGATTTCAACTGTGCAAAGACAAAATACCTCTAATATTGATATAGAGGGAGATTCACAAATCTATATATATTCTATTTGTAGAAGAAAAACAATGAATTGAAGATTGCAAAATATTGTAGAGTTGATTTAGATTGTATTGGATGACATGAATGACTACAAAATCTACCATTAATACAGAGAAGCTTGAATTGCATGAGAAGTTCCCTTGCAAACCATGGATGTGACCAAATTGAAGACCTAAACATATTAGATAATCCACATCAATGGAATGAAATGCTAGATGAATAATATCATAGAGACTCCTTATGAAATCATGAGTTGAAATGTACCTAGCATCTTTGAGATTCCTAAAACAATGCAAGACACCATTATAAATGAAAGCAACACCCCACCTAGATGCAAAGGAAAATATACATAAATTAAAATGGGATAAATAGTGAGTGTCACACTGAAGACTCTCCTATTCAAATTCAAAGATTATTCAATATGCAACTTGCAGAAATGGTGAATGCATACTAAAGATAAAATGGAGCAATGTTCTTGGTGAGGGCCACATCCATGATGATAGATTGTTACACTTCCTAAGGAACATAATCCTCATACTCGACAAGAAAAGTTGGGGCAAGTTGGTGATAGAGAACTATGCATGAGACAACTAGAAAGCTCCTACACACAACACAATTAAAGGAACTCACACAATGGAGGCTTGGTAGGCATCGCCGAGGTGGTTTCTATTCAGAGGAATGAGGATCTCAAGTAGGGGAGAGGACCTAGTACCTGAGCATGTTTCAATAGTTGTGATAGTAGTTGTTTATATAATGCCCAATATTTTTATCAATATTGGACCAATAGTTGTGACTTTAAAGTTGTTAGTGTTGACGATGACTACCCATAATTAAACAAAATCTATTCCTTTGATCTAAAAAGCAACCAATCATGTGATTCCACATCAGCGCTCAATAAAACATGTTGTGAATGCACAAGTATTGGTCTCACTTTCTTTTTGGCCCTTTTTGGACTGAAATTTCCATGTAGTATAATTTGAAGCATGAAATTAAGGTGCACAACTACTAGGTCCTCTCCCCTAGATGTAGAGATTGCTTAAGGAAGACATCGTAAAACTAATGTAGAGGTCTTTAGTTTCTTTTATGGGTTATCCTCCTAATATGATCTTCTCCCTAGCACAAATTGAAAGAGTTGTTGAAGTGACTAAGGGATTACGAGTTTTCATCCATCATAGGTCTAATTGACAAAATGTAAAGATCCAAGAGGGATCACCAATTCTAATCTTTTTTTTAGTTTTAATATAAAGGCGCTACCCTTTTTGGTAGCATCTTATTGATAAAAAAAATATGTTACTTCAAAGGGACAACCTCCTAATCCATTTTGAGGGTGATACCTCCAATATTCTTCAATAAAAAAATTACTCAATATGATGATAATAATTATCCACTAGCTCCTATATATAACTAATTATGCCTTGGTTATTAGTCAGATGCTTAAGTATACCTAACTACCTATATATAATTATAATAATGATCATGTAACTTATTTAATAGCTAAGGTAGCCACAAGATGAGTATTAATAACTCAATACACACCATAAATTAGGGGCATATAGGTTGAGTCTTGACCCATAAATTTTAGTAATAGATTTTCTTAATTATATATAATAGTTTAATTGAAGAAGATTTTTAGTGTAAACTTACTTAATATGTTATAATCAATTATTCAAAAATTAAAATTTTAAAATTGTGTAATTAATTATACTAAAATTAGTATAGATATCTTACATATATCTACCTCAAAAGATGAGTTTATATATTTTTATTTAAGAGTTATTTTATTTATTATATATATTTTTATTTAAAAACTATAACTTAACTCTTTCTTTGGACTTAAATCAAATCTTTTATTTAAGTGGAAGGCTTTGGTATTGCCATCAAGGTTCAAATCTTTGTTGGGCTATTATGAGTGAGACTTGCGTGTTCGCATCCAGAGTGCTTGTGCACCATTGATGGCTTCATAGGCCCTTGTTGAGCTAGCATGCTCACGGTTATTGATGGTTGTTGTGCATTCATGCCAGGGATGAGATCCCTTGTTTGTGGTCTCACTAGTTCATAGTTTTAGTCAAAAAGTTTGTACTGATATAATAATTCTACAAATTTGTTAAATTTTTCTCTAAAAGAGGGGTAAAAATTTATTCAAGCCAAAATAAAACAGTACAAAGCAAGGGCATTACACGCCCTTGTCAATCTCCATTAAATGGTCCAACTTTTATGACAAATCCGAAGGTAATTGACAAATTTGTTAAACTTTTTTATGTAAGCCATATATTTTACTTATTTGTGTATGCCAAACATTTTTATAATTTTTGTTGACATATAGCCTTAGCCTTGCTGTCACTGTAATTAAACCCATTAGCATTAGAAAAAGAGCACTATTCATTTACAAAGTTACAAAACTGTTTCACACATAGAGAGGGCTCACGTTAAAGGCTTTCAGGCAGGCCTGGAATTCGACGGTCACTCCTACCTGTTATATGAAGATTTTATGACGGTTTGGTCATTTAAATGCGTGTAAAAAAAATTGTTTAATTAGTCATTTGGTCATTTTTATATAAAATCTTTTATAAATGCAATATCTTGAAAAATTAGAAAACAATGATAATTATTAGTAATAAATATAAAAATCATTGTTATAATTAACAATTAACAAAAGTTTCTAAGTTTATATTGAAAACAAATCTTGTTAAATATATTCTAAAAGTTAAAAATAAATATATTCTATTTTGAAAAGATTCTAAATTAATATATATTTTTATAATAATATTATAAAAATGTTAAAGTTTCTAAACTCATATTAGAAAGTATTCAAAAAAGTTATATTCTATTCTAAACTAATTTATCTTTTTATAATAAAAATTATAAAATGAAATATATTATAAAATAAAATACTATATTATATTTAGCTTATGATAATTTTTTACGGTTTAATAAAAATAAAGCAAGTTTATAGCTGTAATATACGGTCTGAAATTGAAAAAACGGTCAAATAGACCATCAAATTCCAGGCCTGCTTTCAGCCAATTTCATATTGTTTGCACCCACCACACATTTTTTGTGACTATTTTTTAAATATTTGGATTCAATGATAAAATTATAGATGGTATTTTGTAGAACTGCCCTTGGTTTCAGTGAGCTTGAAGTAATTGCATTATTTTGTTGACTTTCTAATTACAATGACAGGTAGTAAGCACCACATTCTGGTTTTTTTTTCCTCAAATTTTACTATTTGCACTCTGCTGTAATTTTTTTTCATGCATTCAACCAAAAAACTTTCAGTCAAGGTCAACTAATGGATCAGGATCCATTATTATGGTATAACTAGAATCCTCTATATAATACTTTCAAAGGCCCAAAGGATTCATGGTTCATGATTCCACTTTCTTGAACTGGTTTTATGGATTATTTGCTTCTGTCTAGCTCTCTCTTTGTTAAGAAACAGAGAGAAGAAAACAATTGTGAACCCATGTAAGTTGGATTCAACTTGAAATAGTGATACAACTGGTGTGAACAAAATAATATATTTGTTGGGTTTGAAGTAGATTCAACATGACATACTGGTCTAAATGATGTGGAATGGTCAATGAGCTTTTTCTTGGGTGTTTGAGAATCTCTTCGTAACTCATTTTGCAGTATACCAGTTGAAGTGGATTTAAAATGTCACGTTGATCTAACTGGTGTGGACTAATTAAAAGGTTTCTTGGGTGTCTGAAGATCTCTTCATAATCCATTTTTCACTATTGAAGTTTGGACAAGATGTCAGGCGTATCAGTATCTGAAGTAAGGAGGAGGGGACAATTCCTGCCAGAGGAGTCCTTCCAAAGTTGGGGAAGTTATGCAAATGCCTTGAAGCAGACACCTGCTAGACTTTATGACAGGGTGTTTGCAAGGTCTATGGATGCGGTGGAGATATTTGAGATCAAAGCAAGAAGTGGTCATGAGATGAAGAGGACCCTCAATTGGTGGGACTTGATTTGGTTTGGGGTGGGTGTTGTTATTGGTGCAGGAGTTTTTGTTCTCACTGGTTTGGAAGCCAGAGTGGATGCCGGCCCTGCAATCATATTGTCATATGTTATCTCAGGGCTCTCTGCTCTGCTCTCTGTTTTTTGCTACACTGAATTTGCTGTGGAAATTCCAGTTGCAGGTATGGTTCATCACGTTTCTTTCTTTAATACTTGAAATGAATACCCAGGTTAGACAAATACTTCTTGTTTGCTTGTTTGCTTTCTCAATTGATAAATCTTTTTATATGTATCATTTGAAAAGGGTAGTAAGGTCCGACATACCACTGGACCACAGTCAATAGAAGGGTAGTAAGGTCCGACATACCACTGGACCACAGTCAATAGAAAGTATTACATACTTCAAGCACTCTTCCAGTCTTGAAGCAGGCTTCATGGTACAAGGCTTGAAATTGTTGGTACTATATGTTATAGCGGCCTATCTCTAAAATGAGATTTTGCAATTTGTTGCTTAATGTTCTCCCTCCTTGAAATTGTTGCGTTACCATCCTCTCTCTCTGAACTATATGTTATAGCGGCCTATCTCTAAAATGAGATTTTGCAATTTGTTGTGTCTTAATGTTCTCCCTCCTTGTGGTTGCTTAATTACCACATCAGGACAAGTAGCTCAGTTGTAGAGCAGCCCATTCACTCTATTAGCACCGGTCCTATAAAGGGGGTTACTAATCCAATTTTCATTGTGCAAGTGACCCCATTAAAATTGAATATTTGGGGCTTTAAGGAAAATGAAATTTCACCTACAAAGTGGCCTTTGTCTTAGGCATGCACTAAAGAGAGGGGGCTAAGACTTCCAGCAACCGCTAGGAAGATTTCAGTTAGAAAGCAGGATAGTTAAAATATCACAGGACTACTTGAAGTGCTATACTTTCAGAATTTCTCTCGGGAGTAAAATTCTGAAGCTTCCCATCCATGGGACCAGTAAGTTGGGTGTCCTTTTCTTTTACAAGATTTTATTTATTTATTTTTATTACTATATTTTGAGAAAATACAGTAAGAAGCCACTAAGGAAATGCCAGATCTAATCAAAGATCAAATTCCCATCGAGACATATACAGGCCAACATCAACTAATCATGTCAGTGTTAGTTTGTCTTTGATTAAAGATTGCCTCCCATCAGCTATATTTTTTTTAACATGCTATTTCGATGCTGCTGAATTTCTGTCCCAATCTTTTTGGTCTAGTATTCTAAGGTCTTAGCTTAGAATCTTATGTTCTCCATGTTTCTCTCTTCCTGAGCATTACAGGCTGTTTAGGTGTCATGCCTTGTGGGTCCTCTATTAGCTCTTGGTTAGTATCTATGTTATATCCTAATTTACAAGCTATTTTCTCTGGTTGCTTCTCCCTTTGATGATACTTCACTTCCATTTAATAATTTCCTTCTCCTTCAAGGCCAACCTCCAAGTAAGCGGTACTAAGTGTCCTAGTTTTGAATCCTATATGATTTTTCCCATGGTAACCTTCAGACAATCTCTTCCCTTGTGGACAACCTCAGTGGAGATTTTAATGACGTTGACTTGGATTTATATGTAGTAGGATCGTACTCATAGTGTAGTATTGTTTAGATCTTCCATTGTAGTGGATTGATTATATGTTGCTTAACTGGTTATGTATATCCAAATTCCAATTTTAGTTTTGGATGGTTCCCTTTTTGAACACAAGTTCAAATGGAACAGGATGGTTGCTGTTCATTGGAGTACTTACTGTTTGATCACGTTTCTGCTTTGTAACCAATTCTTTCACAGCTATCCATGTTAATGTCCTACCAACAGTCTTTTGCTCTCAGCATATAGCAAGTTGATCAAACAACCATTCTTAAGATTCAGGTTGTTTTACACTGCAAGTGAATATACTGGCTTATTACAAAGTTGTGCTCAACTAGTAATAAAAAAAGCAATGAATCCATTTGGTCTGGAGGAACTTGATACAATATCTGGTGAGTTTAACTGATCAGGTGCCTTTCATCTAGACTTCTTATGCCTGAAGATTTTCTCTCTTTTTTCTCAGTCTGTGGCTTCACAATAAGGTGCCTGATGCAGGTGACCAGGGACCCTTTTGTATGCATTTGAATCTCGTTCAGTTGTGCGGTCACAAGCCGCACCATAGTTAAGAGTTATCATAGATTACTTTCTTCCCTGCATGCGTATACATCGCCAGTGGAAGTCAAATCATTCCAAGCTTTAGATTGAAACTTTAGCCACATCAGTAAAGGATGTGGTTAACGAGTTGAACTGTAGTTAAGAATTATCATAGATTCCTTTCTTCACTCCCTGCATAGAAAGTGCCAGTGGAAGTCAAATCATTCCAAGCTGTAGGTTAAAACTTTAGCCCCATCACTAAAGTAAGACTAGAACGCAAGGTCTCTTACGGACGAATATGGATCCTTTGAAAACGGGTAAGCCAGGGTTGTTGGCAAGATGCCCACTTTCTTTAGTCCTGTGCTTAAATTCATGCATGCATAAATACTTTGTGTAGGCCACTTCTGTTTTCATGAGTTAACCCTCCTTCTATAGTTAACTGGACCTTGTGGGGGCTAGCTGGAAGCTTACCTTATCCTCAAAAAAAAAAATGCTGGAAGAAGGGCATTTATGTGTCTGCATTTGCACATTTATGTTTGCATGCTTCAAAAATTAAAGAACAATGCCCTGATTTTCATCTTCCATCTTTTTTGGGTTACATATGCATATTTTCATTTTCTATGAAATTCATTTCCAAGTTACTGGATATAAAATTTCAGACAAGGTAAACAATAGTTTTGTGAAAGCATAATAGTTATTGGGCACTACAATATGCACCACTTACATTGTCAACTATTTGTGAATGTGCAGGTAGTTCCTTTGCCTATCTAAGAGTGGAACTGGGAGATTTTGTGGCTTATATTGCTGCAGGCAATATCCTATTTGAATATATCATTAGTGGAGCAGCTGTTGCCAGAGCATGGACGTCCTACTTTGCCTCACTTCTGAATCATGGCTCCAATGATTTTCGCATCCACACAAATCTAGCTACAAATTACAATCAACTAGACCCAATTGCAATTGGAGTCCTTCTGATAGTGGGGCTTATAGCAATGAAGAGTACTAAAGCCACTTCTAGATTGAATGCTGTCTCAACCATTTTACACATAGTCCTCATCATATTTGTTATAGTAGCAGGTCTAACAAAAGCAAAAACTGAAAATTACACACCATTTGCCCCCTATGGAGCTAAGGGCATTTTCAGGGCCTCTTCTGTTGTCTTCTTTGCATATGTAGGATTCGATGCAGTGGCTACGATGGCTGAAGAAACCAAGAATCCTGCAAAAGACATTCCTCTGGGACTGGTAGGATCTATGGTAATTATCGTAATAGCCTACTGTCTCATGGCTGTCACTCTGTGTCTGATGCAGAGCTATGATGTCATCGATAAAGATGCTGGATATAGTGTTGCTTTTGAGAAGGTTGGAATGAATTGGGCCAAGTATATCGTAGACCTAGGAGCCTTGATAGGAATGACTACAGCATTACTAGGAGGAGTTGTAGGTCAAGCCAGGTATTTAACCCACATAGCTAGAACACACATGTTGCCTCCCTGGTTTGCATTGGTCCATGAAAAAACAGGAACCCCAATTAATGCAACATTCACCATGGTTTTAGCGACAGCAGTAATAGCATTTTTCACAGAACTGGATGTTCTTGCAAAATTGGTTTCCATTAGCACATTGTTCATATTCACACTGGTAGCCATAGCTTTGTTGGTTAGAAGATACTATGTAACTGGTGAAACCAACAAGCACGATCAGAATGTGTTCATCACGTTCATGTTGCTAATTCTATCATCCTCTTCAGTTACAGCTATATATTGGGCTAGAAGCAATGGCTGGATTTGTTATGTAATAACAGTCCCCATATGGATGCTATCAACATGCGGATTATGGAAGTTTGTGCCACAAGCAAGGAAGCCAAAGCTTTGGGGTGTGCCATTGGTGCCATGGTTACCATCTCTATCTATTGCCATAAATATTTTTCTTCTGGGTTCTCTAGATTCTCAGTCCTTCATTCGTTTTGCAGTTTGGACTGGCGCATTGATGGTGTATTACCTGCTTTTTGGACTCCATGCATCCTATGATACTGCAAAAGCCAACAAAGGTGCCAAGATTGGGGTCACAGAGAATGAAGATGGAAAAGAAGGCTTTACTTACCAACCTGAAACCAAAATATAGCACATCATCTTAGCTTTATGTACTCATTAGGTTCTTTCAGGGATAGTTTCAAGTTTCAATTGATCATCAACTAGATGGATCAAGTGGATTGAACTTCTCTTTCAATAAATTTAGATTCGTGAATGTTTCCTTTATGCTATTTCTTTACATAATGAATTGAACAATCAGTACATTTGCTCAATGCTTATATTGAGTACATATGCATAAGATTGGCTTGCATAAGAATTCAAGATGTATAAATATATTTCCTTGGGGTCCTGTTATCTGTTTATTTCTCTCCAGATAATGGTAGGCAAATGACTTCATGAACTTTGTTTTGGAAAGTACTTCCACATATAATGGTTATTTTGAAGTTGATTGGAATCACTTTTATGAACCTGTTTATGAGATGTTTTTGTCTTTGTTTATGTGCAGATCGAGTTTAGTCTCAATGGTATTCACCAATGAATTGAGTTGTAGTAAGCTCTTTGATAATGTGGCTTTCTCATTATTAGACTTTAATTCTTCAAGCAAATATCAAAGAAAATTTAAATTAAAAGAAAAAAATTATATAAAAATCATATCTTATACCTTTCTATGTTGGAGAATAACACCTCTGACATAAATATTTTAAGGTAGAAAATTAAATAAATAATAAAAGTTTATGATGAGAATGTAAAATTCTTAAATGAGATTAGATGTTTTTCATTAAAGTAAAAATATTATAAAGTATTCATAATCATGCTAGTAATCTGATTTATCTCAATCAACATTATTCAATAATAACTCAATCAACAATAAGTATAAAATGAAATAGCTTCAAATTACAACTTAATTTATCAACAATATAATGGGTTTAGAGCTACAACTTCTCATTATAATATATACACATGAATACCTTTGGTCATAATGTAACAACCACCCCTTCGTTGCTACAATTTTTTTTAATTTTTTTTCATAAGGATTACCAACTTAATCAACCAAACATCTTCCATGTAGCTTAGAAGTGCTAACTTTAAAACTTATCCATTCACCATGGTGGCATTAACTCGACATCACCACTTATATGGTTACACATAGGAGCGGTAAGCTCCCAAGGTCAAGGTCATTCCTAGACCTAACCCTAACCCGAGGATTCATTCATAATGACCTTGCCTATGTATCCCCTCAAAATTCAGAGGCTTCATAGTTCACCCAACAAAGTTAGAGGGAGTTCATTCTCTCCTCTTGTATGAGTGCTCTGATATCTCTTTAAACCATGACTATTTATAAAATTTAGTCTAATCGTAAAATAATGATAAGTATTTACCATGAAATGTTGGTTCCATACCAAACATTACCAACATAGTGTACAAATATACACAAACACACAGGGTCATATTATGTCCATAATTCCCCAAATTCCCCTAGTGAGTGACTCGAGCATACATCACATATACACAAGGTGACTAACTCTTATACATCATATATACATAGTGACTAGCTTCAAATTACCACATATACACTGTGACTAGCTCTGACATATGTCACATATACATAGTGACTTGCTCCAACAAAAGTCATATATACATAGTGACTAGCTCTAGCATTGTCATATATACATAGTGACTCGCTCCAACATAAGTCGCATATAGATAGTGACTAGCTAGCATATGTCACATATACATAGTGACTAGCTCCAACATATGACACACACACACACACACACACATGGTGACTAGTTCCAACATATGTCACATATACATAGTGACTAGTTCTAGCATATGCCACATCTACACAATGACTAGTTCCAATATACATCACATATACACTGATTTTCTTGAGAATACAACATAAATACCTAGTGACTAGCTTTAGCAAATACCACATATACATGGTGACTATCTTGAACATACATCACATAAAGGTGTCTGGCTCATACACATCACAAGTATAATAATGACTAATTCATATCCACATTACACATATAATAGTGATTGGCTCATACGCATATAAAAATTACACTGGTGATGAGCTCATGTGTACATCACAAGTACAACCATGAATAGCTCAAGCATACATCACCCATACCCAATGTGACAACCCAAATAGTAAATCACATGTTCACATTAAGAACAACTGGTAAAACAAAAATGGATGCAACCTATTACATGCATTGAAACCCATTACTTGATTCACAATCACATAAGCCTGCTATGACAACAATCAAGCATCCCATACTAATTAACATTGTCACTAGCAAGAGCACCGATATATCAATGTGCACAACTCAAGGACATTTACACAAGTACTTAGGGAGGTGTTAGTGTATAAACACACTCAATTACACATAGGTTCATATCACTTCATGATCCCAAATGGTTACCTACGCTTGATAATATAAGATACCATTTTCCATATCAAGATAGGCCAAAACTATTATATGAGGTTGTTCCAACTTTTACCTACCTATTCTTCATTAGAAACTCTCTTCCCTACAGTCCATCAAATGGATAAGAAACCAAGAAAGTCCATCACTAGCATAGTATACTCTTTGACTATTATCAATCACAAGCATCATAGTATTGCTCCTTGACTACTATCAATTTCAAGCATCATAGTATTTCTCCTTGACTATTGTCAATCTCAAGCATCATAGTATTGCTCCTTGACTATTGTCAATCTTGAGCATCATAGTATTTCTCCTTGACTACTGTCAATCTCGAGCATCATAGTATTGCTCCTTGATTATTTCCAATCGCAAGCATCATAGTATTTCTCCTTGAATTCTGTCAATCTCAAGCATCATGATATTGTTCCTTGACTACTATCAATCTCGAGCATCATAGTATTGCTCCTTGATTACTGTCAATCTCAAGCATCATGGAATTGCTCCTTGGCTCATTCTTAACACTATAACTAGAATAATAGGTACTAACTTAGAATAAGTAGATCACAATTGACTAATTTGGGAGCCTATACATAGTCATATAAGTCTAAGGTTAATTTTCACAACACATAAAAGAGATCACCTAGAACCAACACGAGATGAGCTCAATTCAACATGTACCCAACACCAAGTAGTCAAATCCATTCCCTTCATTCAACTTACTATTCATAGACACATTACATATTAAATACAAGTTACCAATTTTTCTTAACTCTTCATAACCATCTACTACTCATTTCAACCTCATTTGAAGCCTACTAAAGAGAGAAGGTCAATCCAATTAGGAACAACCCCACAATCTAGAGTTATCCCCCTTAGACACCCCCCCTACAAACTTGAAGTCATAGGAGCATCCTTCGTCCAAGGACCACATACATACCTGCTTCCAAATAGATCAAAGTTACATATAATTCTCCTTACATATTCCCTCTTAAGGAACATACACTTAGGTTTCCATATCTGAGATTCCATTACACTTAAATAGCATTACTCAAGGAGGTTATCTGAAACTTAGTCAACTAATATTAATTTTCTCTTCCAAATGCACTAGAAGGTCCTATACACAATAAGATTCTCTTACACATGAGAATAGAGATTAGCTAGGTCATTTGTCAATATTATTATTATTCAAAATATATTTCTCTAGGTGTAGAGATCCTACCATAATTAGGTACATGGTTGTTAGGCAATCCAAACTCAATCTAAGAATAGGTCATCGATAAAGAGTTAATGTCCTTAGGTAGTAGAAATCAAAATATCATCACAATGCAACAATTTTAGCAAGAGCCTTGATATGGCTCCAAGTTCAAGGTCTCATTACAATATGGCTCAATGACATCCAATATCATAATCATATATGATATCCTCCTAGATGGTGCAAAAATGCATCAAGAAGGCCTACTCCAATACTTATACACTTGCTTTGAGCATGATCAATACTTGAGTCACATTCAATACAACTGGTGACAATACATCCATTAGATCTTTATATGATCATTTATACACTTCATAACATTTAATAACATTCTAATTTCATTTAACTTACATGGAAGCCCCACCTTCTTATAATAATCTAGTTCGGCTAAATCATATACTAAATAATAACTCAACATCAAACAATAAGTGATCCCATATGATAGTACTAGGTTTGCAAATCAACCCTTATTTTCAAGTTCTAGTGGTCATAAGATGTAGAAATATCACAATCTCATGACACGTCTTATAATATGACAAATAACAATAAAAAACAACACAACATAGATACAAGATCTTTAACCCAATAATTAGTCATCACCATTTAGTATGTAATAATGGTAATGATAATTTCTTAGATCTAATATTTAAAGGATATAGATATGAAAGGAATTAGGGCCCCACTTACAACAATAACATATATATTGAGTTAATTTTATTGAAAAACCTCCCAAAATTCAAACAACCATGAGTGACCCTTTAGGTTCTCTTATAATCATCTTGAAGGCCATAGTAAGGGAATATTACTTATAACCATAATTGTTCTAAGCACCTCCTACCATGACCATATCCATGGCCAAGATATGAATCATACTGAAAACCTTGTAAAACCCAAATCATTCTTGCACTTATCATAAAAGTTTAACAAGAATCTTATCCCACTATTCAATTACTAAGGTTGACATATCAAAATTACATTCATTAGCATTTTCCCTTACACTCCACTATGCTTTTATGACAAAGGATTCTACCACAAAACTCTCTCCATTGCTACTGCAATGACTTCCCCATTTTCTCATGATGGTATGATAGCATCAGGAATACATGTCCTTAAAGTAAGAGTATGTTTTACAAGTCAAGGTTTCAAGCTATGCTTGATTTACATTGCCACTTGGCCCCTTTTAAAAAATGTGTATGGTTGTTATGTTTATTATCAACTCCTCTCCATCCCAGTTTCTTACAAACATTAGGGATTTTTTCCTTAATCTTAACCTTAGCTTTCCAAATCCATTCACAAATAGAAAAGATGAAAAGTTCATGGTCAAGAGATTTTGTCATTGTCTATCCTTCACATTTTTAATGAAAGGTTAAATTTTTTTGACAAACATTATATTTTCTACTCTAAAGTACAATAGAGGTAAGGACCATGAAGAGAAAAAAAATCCTTTAGGTCTTTTATATCTTCATATATGTTCACACTAAAAATATATCCATATTTCTGTCATATATCCAATTATGTGTATTATATTATATATTCACATATTCACACAAAAACATGTGTATAATATCAAGATTTCTAACTTGTTTATATGTTTAAAAATTGTGTTAGTATATTCATAATGTTTATATATATCTTGATTCCTATATCTTATGCACTTATTTTAGTGTATCCAATGTCTATATATTTATAAATAAAGGGCCTATCCACATATACACCTGCATATATATATATATGGACTATTGACATCTTGGTATACATGTATGTGGGTATAAGGTCTAATACTAATAATATGCATACAAACATGCCTAATATAAAAGTATAGACAATCAAATGGTTTAATAAAGTCCTCAAGTAGTGATAATGTTCCATTTGAAAACATTAACATAATATATTACTTGACATAATGCATACAATGTATGGGTACCTAACTATATGGCTCCTCTTGCATTCATTTTTCACAATCCTATAACTTATGCTTAAAATCCCCTCTCCTTGGGTCGTCAAACATCCCTTTATTATTTATACTTTGATGGATTCCCATACCCTATTCCAAAGCTCCCATTTTAGCATGCACATAGAGGATATGAGCAACATTTTTGGAATTTTAATTTACACTTGCTACTTGCAAATAATTCAAGGTTTTAAAATATTTTTTAACTAATCCCTTTTGTAGACCCTTACTCCTCCTGGTCATGCCCTCACATCCTATCTCCTTCCCATTTCCTTACACTACATGTTCTTCCTCCCACACAATTCTCTATTTTCTTCTCCCATCTCTATTTTATCTCCCCATGTGATTCTTTTTCCTCATACCTTACTCTCTCTTTTCACCCACACCCTTTTCTTTCTCTACATTTTATCTCTTCCTTCTTGCTTGCAATTTCTCTTTGTCTTCTCTCTTCTAAGTGTCGTCTTTCCTCCATTTATGATTTTATATCAGTCCATAGCCTATCCAAAATATCTCATTATGGTACAAATTGGAAGAATGTTGGAAAAGGTTGTGAAGCCCCATACCTTCATGTGGTTACCATATTGGGCTTACTGCATTGAATACTATTCTATAGATTTGTATGGATTCCCATACCCTTTGTTGTCTTGTCCATCATATTCTCTTAAAAGTCATTTCTATTTATAAATTTCTTTATTTTCTTCCACAATCATCCACAATGGAAGTGGTGAATATGGGGATGTGACACATAAGTAAAGTATGAGACATCGACACATGGTCTCACCATATAGCCCAATAAAACTAAGAACAATAACTTGAGTGTTTTTTGGAGTCTTCATGGTTTCCCTTAGCTTCTAATGTTGATTGGGGAAGACTTGAACCCATCACTAGAGGAATTCTCATTCCTCCCCATCCATCAACCAAGATGAAGAAGCATCTAACCATGATCCAATGGTCTGACACTTCAAAATTTATCTTTCTTGATTCACTCTTAAAATTATTCCATAGCATATACAAGAATCATCAGAGAGTACCTCCACTCTCCTCCCTAACCAAGCTTCTCAGTAATAATCATCAATATTTTTTGTTTATAAAAATACATAAAACACCAAAGAAAACAACCATAGGTGCTAGCTAAATAAAAACAATAAATCAAAATTTGGATTCACAAACTCATAAGACATAAATGAAAACTATAAAGAAATTGAGACATCAAAAATCATCAATCTTTTTATTCACCAAGAATTCTTCATCGCCAAAATTCTGCACAACCAAATAGTTTCCCAAAGATAAAAATCTCCTCTACCACCAAAATTTCCAAAAGCTCAACAAGAAGGGGAGAAAAATCCCAAAAATAGGAACTGACCAAAACCAAAAGTTACAAACCAAAATCACTTAAACAACTAAAAAATATATTACTGACAAATAGTGGGAACCCATTCATTAATTAGTGGTTACATTGTTTTCCTTGCCTTTGAAAGGTTCTAGATCTCTTGGTTCAAAAGAGTCTAATTTTGTAAATTTCATGAGATCTTCTTCAATGATACAAGTGTTGTTGGAATTAGGAAAAATTTCCCAATTTACCAAATACATCTTATAGTTCTTGGCTCTTGTTGCAACAATCTTAGTTTCCACTATCTTTTCATTTTTTTCTTTTTATCTTCATAGAAATGTACTCGTCAGGTCTCTCAACACATTTTCATCAAGAATTTGTTTAGGACTAGAATGGTAGGGGTAAAGATCCACAACATTGAAGATATGGTTCATATCTAAATCTTCGAGAAAATATAATAAATATGCATTCTCACTTATTTTCTTTTGTATTTTGCATGGTCCCAATTCTTGGGTTTTAATTTGTTATAAGTGCCTTGAGGAAATATTTCTTAACGTAAATACACCATGACTTTTTCACCCTCATATAATTTCTCTTTGATGCAAATCAACGTTCCTTTTATACTACTCATTGGTTAGTTGTAGCTTGTGCCTCACTTCTTGTACTTGTAACGTCATGTAGAGTCTTTTGTTTCTTAACTAACCCATTTCCCATTCAAAGGGTCAATAATATCAACAACCCCCTTAGGATTGTTTCCCAAAACAACTTGGAAAGGAGACTTACTAGTGGACCTATTGATGCTTGAATTAGAAGAAAACTCAATTTGTGCCAAAATCAAATCCCACTACCTTGGATTCTCACCAACTAACCATCAAAGAAAATTACCTAAACTCTTGTTTACCACTAAGTTTTCTAATCCATTTGAGAGTGATAAGTTGAACTATATTGTAGTTTACTATCAAGATTTATCCACAAAGTCCTCCAAAAGTGATTCAAAATTTTGTATCCTAATCACTAGAAATATTTTTGGGTAGTCCATGCAGGTAGATAATATCTTTAAAAACAAATCAATAACCTTACTTACATATTAGATCTTGTGGTGATACAAAGTTGGAGTCTGTTAAATAAGACAACTGAGAGGGGGGGGGGTGAATCAGTTGTCACAAATTTAAACCTTTAAATCATTCATCAGAACTAATCCTTAACACTACTTAAATGATTAAACATTAAGCGCAAGTGCAAAAACTGAAAACCATCACATAAACACAACAACACCAGATTTACATGGAAAACCTAATAAGGGAAAAACCACAGTGAGGATCAACTCACACTATAGAGAATATCAAAATTGATTACAAAGGCTCACTGCCTAAGAAACAAGGATCACTGCCAAAACACGGACTCATTGTCCAGATCAAGACTAATTGTCTAATAGGGCTAATAACCCAGAGGGATCACTACCACAGAGATACAAAGAACATAGAAGAGATATGTTACAGAGAGAAGACAATTTCAATGCAACAAAGAAATCCACCACAATTTGTTCAACCACTTGTAGACATGCATGAATGATAGAGTACACCTTCAGCTCACTGCATTCAAAAACTTAGCATTTAGGCTTCACACTAATTTGCCACATACTATAGTCCACCAATCATAGATCTATACTTGCTTTGATCAACCTTAGGTAAATCATCATCTTTACCCAATTTGCAACTAGTCACCATAGGAGTACATACCAATTTGGAACCATCCATCCCAAACTTCTTCAATATCTCTTTCACATACGTAGATTGTGAAATAAAAATTCCCTTCTCTATTTGATTAATTTGTAGCCCAAGAAAGAAATTCATCTCTCCAAACATAGACATTTCAAATTATTTTTGCATCTCTTCTACAAACAACTTACACATAGTTTCATTTCCTCTAAAAATAAGGTCATAAACGTATACAACTACAATCAAGATTTTGTAATTTTCAATTTTAAAATACAGATTACTATCCCTTGTACCTTTGTTGAAACCTTGCTGAATCAAATACCTATCTAACCTTGCATACCAAGCTCTAGGAGATTGCTTCAATCCATATAAAGCTTTCTTCAATCTGCACACCATATCCGGTTGATCTAATAACTGAAATCCTTCCAGTTGTTCTATGTAGACCTCTTCTTCTAGCTCACCATTCAAAAATGCAAACTTGACATCCATATGATTGACCTTGAAATCTTTATGAGAAACAAATGCTAAGAACATCCTTATAGCTTCCATTCTTGCCACCATAGCATACCCACTTTGATCCAATAATGTTTTTATCTGTCAGTCTTGGGACCAATTCCCAAGCTTTATTCTTCTCAATCTGCATAAGTTTTTCTTTCATAGATTTCATCCAATGTTCATCTTTACATGCTTCACTTACAGATTTCGCTTCAATCTAAAAAAAAATAGAAATTTATTTCAGCAACAACTGCTTCTTGTCAATACTCCTTTTGTCTTATCTCCAATGATCTGACTTTTTGAATGATTCCTTTGCACATATCTAGGTGTCTTAGGGGACACCACTGGACCTTCTTCTTCTCTTTCATTTTCTTCATTCTGCTTCTCTTGCTCATCCTTTTCTTGTTCTTCCATAATTTCTTCAATTCTTACACAATTAGGTTCATCAGATACATATCCATCAATATCAATTGAATTATTCATTGTTTCATCAACCTTGACATTTGCACTTTCTACAATCTTTCTCAGTCTTTTATTGAAACATCTATAGGCTTTTCTTTTAGTAGAATATCCAAAAAAATTGTCTTCATCACTTCTTGCATCAAACTTTCCTAAAGTTTCTTCATCTCTTCCAATATAACATTTGCTTCCAAATACCTTGAAATACTTAACAGTAGGAATTCTTCCATACCATAGCTCATTGGGGGTCTTTTTACTATTTTCTCTTGCTTGAACTCGATTGAATACATAAACAACAGTATGAATATCTTCTCTCCAATAGACTTCCAGTAAACCAACCTCAGTAATCATTGATCTAGCGACCTCTTGAACTATTTTGTTCTTTCTTTCAACAACTCCATTCTGCTTAGGAGTTCTCAGAGCAGATAACTGTATTTTTATTTCATGCACTTCAAAAAACATATTAAACTCATGGGAGGCGAATTCCCCACTTTTTTTAGACCTTAAGCATTTTATCCTCAAATTCACTTCATTTTTAACCATAGCTTTGAATGTTTTGAATCTATCTAATGCATTTGATTTCTCTCTAAGAAATGTAACCCATGTATATCTAGAATAATCATCAATCAAAAGCATAAAGTACCTTTCACCTTGCATACTTCTTACTCTTGTAGGACCACAAAGATTTGTATGAATTATATCCAGTAGTCTAGTAGTAGATTGTTCCTTTGATTTGTAATGACTTCTAGCTTGCTTTTCAAACTGACAATTCCTACAAATAACATTAACATGATTTGTAATCCTTGGTAAATCTCTCACGACCTGAACTTCACTAATCCTCACCAAGTTATCAAAAAACATGTGACACATTCTTTGATGCCACAACCAATTGTCATTAATCCGAGTCATAAAGCATCGTCCATCAACACCTTTAAGTTGATAGATATTTCCTTCAAATTTATTTCCTGCAACAATCATTGTTCCAGATCCTTTCTTGATCTCACATCTCTCATCCTTGAACACAAGATTATATCCTTTATTGCACATCTATCCAATACCCAAAAGATTATGCCTTAAACCCTTAACATAGTAGACATCATCAGTATTATGCTTGCCATCAAAACTTATTGAACCTATCCCACAATTTTTAGCACCAACATCATCTCCAAACATAACCAAGCCTCCATCATATTTTTCAAGTTTAACAAACTTACTCATATCACCATTCATGTGATGTTAACAACCATTGTCAACAACCCAATAGTTCTTTTCCTATTTAACATGTAGGGCATAGATTACAATACCTTCATTTTTCTCCTTCTCCGGAGGGAATTCCTTCACATGTTTTTTAGAATTAACAGAAGTAGGTTCATCTTTTGTAGCGAAGAACAATAATTCATTATCATCAGGATCTTCATAATCATAATCCTCATCAAATATACTAGCATTCTCATTCACATAATATGCTCTATTGATCTTCTTACCTTTCTTTTCTTTCTCATATCTTTGTTTATTCCCCTTAACTCTTTCCGAACACTTTACAACATAATGACCTATTTCTCCACAACTAAAGCATTTAAAGGGTAACTTACCTTCATACTTTTCAGAGCCTTTCTTCATTCTTCTCACAAAGTTAGCCTCTACTTCATCAATATTTTCTTCATCTGGATCTTCAACTTTTGTAGCCTTAAAAGAAGTCTATGATTTGAATCCATTTCTCAAATTTGGCTTCCTCATCTCATAAGATGTTAGAGATCCCAACAACAAATCTTTAGAGTAAGCCTTATAATCTATACTCTATTCAATAGCACATACCTTTTTTCTATAAGCATCAGGGAGAATTATAAGAATCTTCTTTACAATCCTACTTTCATCTATAGTAGCACCAAGTCCTCACATTACAACTACTATCTCATCCAATCTTTGTACATAAGCTTTAACACTCTCATCTTCAAACACGTGTAGGAGCTCAAATTGTGTTTCCAAATTATTCAATTTTTCCTCTTTGACCCTTTCATCACCTTCATGCACCCTTTCCAAAGCATCCCATGCCTCCTTAGCAGTCTTCACATTCTGAACCTTAATCAACTTAGAATGTACTAGACTATTCTTCAAGATGTACTTTTCCTTATTGTTCGCTTCATGTGCCTTGATCTCATCAGTTGTACTCAAACCATTAGCAAGAGGAGTGTAAGGATTCTTGTAATATTTCTCCACATCATATCCACAATACTCTAGATATTCTTCCATTAGTATTTTCTAGATAGCATAATTAGTTCCATCGAACCTTGGATAATCATAAGTAAATTTGCTAGCCATCTTAGACCTTCCTTAAGCAATTAATCTCTACTCCAAGGAACCAACCTATGATACCAATTATTGAATAAGACAACTAAGAGGGAGGGGTGAATTATTTGTCACAAATTTAAACCTTTAAATCATTCACTAGAACTAATCCTTAACACCACTTAAATGATTAAACATTAAGTGCAAGTGCAGAAATTGAAAACTGTCACACAAACACAACAACACCAGATTTCCATGCAAAACCCAATAAGGGAAAAACCACAGTGAGGATTAACTCGCACTATAAAGAATATCAAAACCGATTACAAAGGCTCATTGCCTAATAAACAAGACTCACTTCCAAAACAAGGACTCACTATCTAGATCAAGAATCACTGTCCAATAGGGCTAACAACCCGAAGGGATCACTACCACAAAGATACAAACACGATAGAAGAAATATGTTACATAGAGAAGACAATCTCAATGCAACAGAGAAATCCACCATAATTTGCTCAACCACTTGCAGACATGCATGAATGATAGATTACACCTTCAACTCAGTGCATTAGGAAACTTAGCATTTAGGCTTCACATTGATCTGCCACACTCACATCACACACACTCACTAATTCACATCAATCTCGTATCTATCTGCTCTATTTATTTGCATTTATCTCTCTCCTTGTACATCATTTCACCACTAACTCATCCTGCATTTATACCATCTTCAACTTTGAAACATATCCAAATTCATCCATCCAACATTAAATTCAAATTAGGCTGGCACCAAAATATCCTAGCGTGGAATTAGAATGAGGGCGACCCAAACACATGCTTGGTGAGGAGCCAAAATAGATCCAACATGCTTCATCAACTCCGAAGATAGTGTTCAACACAAGGTCGACCAAACCAGTGTAAAACACATAGAACAATTAAGCACGATCCTTCCAGATATCAAAATTATCTTCAATACAATCATAACAACTAAACTCTAGAACCGTAAGTCATAAGACTTTACCAAAGATATATCTGGACCAACAACTTTTCTCTCAGACCTCAGCCAGAAACAATAGAAAACCACAATTCACAACTGGTGAACATAACTTGCACTATACAATTAATCAAGAGCCAAAAATATGCATATAGGAGCTTCCAACAACCATGAACAACATATCTAAACCTCACAAACATAGGAGAAAATCCCACAACAAAACCAGGAGCAACCAATGAACATCTACAACCTTTCTTCAATACAATTTTCTCAATATCCTTAACATGAACAACCAATAACTTGTAACCATGACATTAATGACAACAACAACTAGTTGATAACCAATTGACCAGTTGACATCAATGACAACACCTTCATTCTTTTCATTCTTGTAACAGAGTCCTTTAAATAAAAATCCACCTATCAATAAGTAATATTCAAAAAATTTACTCCTTCCAACAACAAGATTATTGAGGGCAACAATATTTTTTCTCAAATAAGGATTGATTGCATATTCTCCTTTCATTTCCTCAAACCCAAAAATCTCATTGGTCATTGAGATGAGTAAGTGACATATTCTACTTAAAGCATCATACACTACACTAGTTTTTACACTCAAATGTTGGACCAAAAACGTATAATTCTTCAAAAAGGAGACACACAATTTGACATTTTTATGTGATAATGTAGCTTGAGAGTTGATATATTTTAGTGCTTGATTGTCTATCAACAAAATGAATTCTCTATGTGACAAGTAGTACCTCCACTATTTCAATATTTGGACAATAGCATACAATTATTTATCATAAGTACCATACCTCTTCTTGGCATTATTTAGTTTCCCACTAAAGTAGGAAATTTGCTTGCTCTCTTGACTCAACACTTATCAAAGTCTGGTAAGGAAAGTATAGGGGCTTCTATCACCTTCTTTTTACATTTCTCAAAACTTCTCTTAGTTTCTTGAGTCCAAGAAAAAGACTTTCCTTTAGTACAATAAATCAAGGGAGCACTTACTCTACTAAATTTTCTAATAAACATCCTATAGAAGTTTACTAACCCATGAAAAATCCTTATTTCTATAATACTTTGAGGGATAGGCCATTCAAGTATAGCCTTAATCTTTTCAAGATCCATGCTTACTCCTTCTGCTAAAATCATGTTTCCTAGGAAACCAAGTTGTCTCTACAAAAGTCATTTTCTTCAAATTTTATAAACAACATCTCCCTTCTAAGTGTATCAAAAACAATTTGAAAGTGTTTGAAATTTTCTTCCATGCTATTGATAAAAAAATAAATATCAAAATAGATTATGACAAATTTTCCAATGTAGGATCTAAATACTTGGTTCATGGTGTGAATGAAAGTGGCAAGAGAATTAGAAATTCCAAAAGGCATAAAACCATTCATATAAACCATCCTTGAATTTGAATTTTTATTTTATTCATCCCCTTCTTGAGTTCGGATTTGATGGTAACCATCTCAAATCAACCTTGGAGAAAATCTTAGCACTTGTCAAATAGTCTAACATGTCATTCATTCTAGGAAGGGGGTATTGATACTTTATCATGATCTTGTTAATGGCTCTAGATTCCATACACATTCTCCATTTTCCTCCCTTTTTAGGTGAAAGTAAAGTTGGTGTGGCACAAGGGCTCATGCTCTCCCTTATGAACCCTTTTTCTAACAATTTACAAATCTGCCTTCTCATTTCTTTATTTTATTTGGAGATAATAGAAATGCATCTTGGTTAGGAACATTGGATCTTGGTGTTAAGTAAATATGGTGTGTAATACCTCATGAAGGAGGTAAACTGACTATCAACTCTACTGGATTTATATTAGAATATTCTTTCAACAAATTTTGCATCTTTGGTGGAGGTTGGATCCTATTAGGTTCCCTTGCTTATATTGGGCATAACAAATAATAAGTTGATCCCTTGTTCTCATTGCAAAATTTATTATAGATTATTGAAATAACAAACAAGGTTGACATTTGAAATGCATCCTCTTCTTTCCATGGTTTTAAGAGTGTTTTCTTTCCTTCACGATGAACCTCACAAATATTCTCCCTACCCAAATGGATTACATTTTGGTAATACTACCAAGGCTTTCCCAACAACAAATGAAATGCATCTATCAACACTACATCATAGAGGGCTTCATTCACATAAGGGCTAATTTTGAATGCCACAAGATAAGATTTACCCACAAGCACACTATGATCCCTTTTTGTGTCATGGTTCCTTCCTTGTAGTTCATAAGGGTTGTGCTTGTCTTGGGGACCAACACTAAGCTTGGGTTTCCTCATTGGTTAGGACACTAGAGCTAGAGAATTTGACACAAAAATAGGACCCCAATGCTAGACTAGGACTATATCTCTATACTTAGACCCATGTACCACTTGCACTAGTTTCCTGCCTAGGTGCTAGTGTCCTTTGGTGTCTTGTTTATTTATTTCATTGTCTGTTTGATCTTTCAATTGTTTCTTGAGGAAAATTTGTGTGCAAAAGCTGCTCCCCTAGTGCTAGTGAGACTAAACATGTTTTCATTTTGTCAACAAGTGTAATACCTTAAGATTTATGGCACCAATTTATAATGGGAAGCATATCACTTCTTATAAGTGACATATCATTCCTTTTGGTGGAGGGTTTGTACCTCCTAGTAAGAGAGCCTCTCGAAAAGGTTTTTCCTTGTGTTTAGGTGTTGTAAAGGTCATTTTGATGTTTATTGGAGGTGAATACTACCTTCATCCCACTCCTTGTTTTAGTAACCAATGGCTAAGTCATCTTGTCAAGGGGTGTTAGCTCCTAGTCTTTCCAATGTCCTTGATGGTTTATTTGTTGTTTGTTCAAATTTTTAAGTGTGTCTTGGTGTGGATTTGAGATTGATGCCTCCCTCATCCTACCATTTTTTGTTTCTGGAAGAGGACATGATTGTGGTTTAGTATCTGATCATTGTAGGTGTCATTTCCCCCTATTATAGGTTCATTGTGGTGGCTTCATCCACATGATTGGTAAGTCTTCTATTGGTACCACCTTGCTTGTAGAAATGGAGAGGTTATTAATGTGTTTAGTTCCCTTGTCTTGTTGTGCTTCAAATGAAACTTGTGTGCATGGTGTTGTACAAGTGTGACATGTTGTTGTATCTTAAGATTTTTGGTTGTTTTAAAAAAACTTATTCGATCAATTAATATAAATCATACAATTATTATGAGTTTCTCCTTGGTGATAATAATTCACATAGGATTATTATCCAATAAATTTAAAACTAAATTTTGGTGATGGTAGAGAGAAAATCCTTACCAATGTGCTGCATATTCCAAGGCTTGCAATTAATTTTATTTATGTTTTTTGAAATTAATTATGTTAGTGTGTATTCCAATTTTGATAAGAATCGTTGTAGTTTTATTAGAGGAAATTTGATGTTGACCAAGGGTACTTGATGTGCAAGCTTGTTGAGGCTAGAAGCATCTACATTTTGTAACTCTACTAATGTAATTGAAAACTCTAATTTTCTTAGGTTGTTGCACCATATATTGAACCGTATTGGGGAAAAGGAACTATTAATACCTTTAATAAAAATATGGAAGATAATTTATCAATTTGAAGACAAGTAAATATTAAAGGTAAATAAAATAGAAGATAATGTAATACACACACAATACCTTCACCTACAACCCTTCTTTCACCTTAGATATAGCTTGAAGAAGAGTTGCATCCACCACTCTCTTGATGTGCTCCTTTGATGTATTGATGGGATGTGTTTGCTTATAAAACCAGTAGCATAACTATAGGATTGATAAGATGATAGATCAAGTGGATATCATGGGACTAAGATAAGGGAAGATTATGTAGGCTATGAAAGAAGTAGATACAAAATTCATCATAACAATAGGATGAGAAGTGATATCCAAGTGAAGTAAGAGGCCTCTTGTTTATAGAATTTTCATGAGATAAATCAAGGGCCTAGATTGATTGGTTGATGGATGACTAGGATTGAATAAGGATTAGGGCTTGAATCAAAATTTGTAGTCATGTGAAAAGTGTCGCATGAGAGATAAGGGTTAAGTTTAGGAGGTGCATTAAGGAAACATCCTTATGTGAATAGTTGAGATTTGAAGTAGTATGAAATAGATGGATGAGATGTAAAGTTATTTTGAATTTTGTGGAAAGTGTTTAGGTTCAATGAATCTAAACAAAGCCTTCATTAGTCATGTGACTCTCAATAATTAATTAAATAATTAAAAAAATATTTAATTATTTATTGGAGAAGGGTGATGTGGAAGGATAAGTTAATTAAATAAATAACTATTTATTTAATTAAAGTGAGGAATAAAAATGAAGGATAAGTTAATTAAATAAATAATAAATATTTATTTAATTAAAGTGGAGGATAAAGGTGAAGAATACATTAATTAAATAAATAATGAATTTTTATTTAATTAATGGATAGGATAGGGTAAATTCAAGTGTGGTCTAGGTATGGTCAAATTTAGGTGTGTACATTTTTCCCTCTTTGAGATGATGCTGCAACTAAGAGAAGTAACATCATTTCAAAGAAGAATAAAACATAGTGGGTAGGAAAGGGATAAGGACTAGTGACATGATGCCTTATTCATTAGCGAGGATGAGGAAGGATGATGAGGAGGTATTGGTATACCCCCTTGAGAGGATAGGTGTGTTTAAAGAACACAAGTGTGCTATTGAAATAGATGAGAGAATTAGAGGATAAAGGATGAAAGGGGGAGCCAAATAAGGATGGATGGGAGAAGATAAGGAGGAAGACATGTATGGGAGAGGGAGGATGGATGATCATCATGTTGTAATGATATAAGCAACCTAGATTTGATATTGTACTTGTGTGTGTGAAATGTGGAAATTTAGTATCAACACAAACCTTAATGAAATGATTTACATTCAAAGATTCAAAGCAAAGTAAACTATTCTAAATTGCATCTTAACGAATCTTTCAAGATTGTGTCATTGTCCTCTATTCCTAAGGATTTATTAAACCGTTTGGCCCTTAGATTTCTATGAGCACAAAGGTTGTTAAAATGACTACTTAGGAAACAAGATAACATTCAACATGCAAGCCAACTATATGCCTACATGAAATTATGCACAAACAATGATGATGAATGCTATGATGAGTGAAGGATGATGTTGATGATAAATACACAAATGGTGGTGGATACTATGGTAGTGATCTATATGATTCTATGCATGATTCTACATATGATCAAATGAAAACTTAAAATGAACTAATCTAAAATGCAACTATGATGCAAGATGGATGATAAAATGCAACTATGAAGCAATATGTTAATATAAGATGTAAATGCAAAGCAAAACATGATATAAAAACTAGCTATAAGACTCCCAAAATGCTCCAAGCTCCAATAATAAACCTGCATGATAACTTTACTTCAAATGTGGATGCAAAATACAAGGCCCAAGGGTTGTATTTATAGCCTTTTCTAAGCATATAGTGAGGTGGCAATAATCAACGGTCTAGATTCGAATAAGAAGAATGGATGGTGAAGATGAAGAGAATCAAGATGTTGTCCCCTTGACCAAAGACAACATGCCATTTGGATGGGAGAATCTCTTGACCAATTGGCAACATGCCATTTGGATGGAAGATTCAAGTGTGGGAAGAGAAGACCATGTGCTTCCAAAATTGGTGGAAGTGTGGGAAGAATAAGTCATGTGCTCCAAAATTGGTGGAAGTGTGGGAGGAATAAGTCATGTGCTCCAAAATTGGTGGAAGTGTGGGAGGAAATGAGCCATGTGCTTTTTGAAATGAGTTGAAGATAATTCTAATTAAAAATTAGAGTTATTTATTTTCATGTGACCTTGGTGAGGTGGCACAAAAAGTTGTAGAAATGTGCTCTAATTCCTAATTGGATTTAGTGAAGATTAATTAAATAAAACAAGTTTAGGGAACCTTGTTTATTTAATTAATTTAGAAGAAGATGATTTAGATTTGGAGAATTTAGAAAATGGTGAACAATATAAATAAATTGAGAATTTATTTATACGTAGTCAGAATATTAATCAAATAGCTAGTATTTAATTAATTAAAGGTGATGACCGTTTTTAGGTGTATACAGTACTTGACATTATTCACCAAGGTATACGAAACTAGGGTGACAATGTGTCAAGTACATGATCAAAAAGGTCAAAATAGAAACATATTCCTTACAACACCATGATATGGAAGATCATGTTTCCCTTTTGGAAAGATGATTCAAAAAACATGGTAAATGCAAACAATGATAACACACATAAGAAACAAGCCAAAATACAAAACAAGACGAAAATTGAGCTAGGATTATGCCACTAGTCAAGCTAGAAACCAATTGATTGATTGATTGATGACGATGATGATATAAAATTTAATGATAAGAACATTGTGTACCACAAGGATTGTGTTTTTAATGATAAGAACAACACATGGATTGGGAAGGATACATCTTGGTGATGACAATGTGATTAAAGGATCAATAGATTTCAACCTATTTGGACCAAAATGATGGATTGATTTAAGATGATGAGCTAGGTTGCAAGATTAGATTGCATGAATTGGGATCAAATGCATTTGGACGCATTGAATTGGGATTTTTGGACTAGTAGGATAGATAGATGATAAATGGATGGGATAGGATAGGGTTGGATGGGAGATAGAGAATAAATGGATAGGAGGATTGGATGGAGGATAGAGGATAAATGGATTAGATAGGATAGGATTGAAATGATAGAGGAATGGATGGGATCCAATGACAAGAGAGAACTAAAGACTATTAAAAAAAATGGATAGATATCTTAGCTAGGAGTGAGAAGGATTAAGTGGATAGATAGGAGGAATTTTTTTTGGAAAAGATATGATGGTTAAGATAGAGGAATGGATGGGAACCGATTACAAGGGAGAACCAAGGATTGGTAAAATATGCACAAATATCTTAGCTAAGAGATATATAGATTGATTGGTGGATGAAGGATTTAAGATAGGATAGGAGGAGGGAGCTCCCAGGATTGTGTTGTAAAGGAGCAATATGCCCCACACTAGAGGGAGTACAATCATGGATGAAACTTGGAAGATAATAATATATGCATAAAATAGAAGGATAGTGCATAAGGGATATGGATGGTGGAGGAAGTGACTTCCATAGTCCAAAGCATTTCCCCCCCCCCCCTATTCTTATCAAGATCAAGGTTGGATTAATTGGATAGGATAAAAGGAGATAGGATGAGATATATGCGATGAAGGATATTGGAGGATGGAGGATAAGATGTAGTAGGTAAGATATAATGGATGGTGCATGTATATTTTTCCCCATATCCTTATCAAGATCAAAGGTGGGAAATGGAGGATGGAGTAGGATAGGATGAGGGATATGGGATGAATAATATGGATAGGATAAAGTGAGGGAGATATGGTACATGATGCTTATGAAGATCCTTAGCCTTGTCAAGATAAAAGGTGGAAAATAGGGATGGACTTAGATAGGATGATGGATATGGGATGAGGGATAGTGGGAAATGAATTTGGATAGGTGAGTGGATAGGATAGTATGAATGAATTGTATCCAACTATAAAGTGAAAGAGAATGGGTGATTACACATGATACTTTTTTTCCATATTTTCATCATGGTACTTGCCCAAGGCACCACAAAAAAGTGGTTTTCACCATTGGACAAATTATTTCTCTTTCATTTATTTTATTTTATTTTCTTGTTTTTATTTTTTTAGATGTTTAGAATGTTATGGATGGAAAAGGATGAGGATAAGGATGTGGATACATGGATTTAGAAGATAGTGAATGGATGATGGAGAGATGGAGGAAGGACTCAAGAGTCTAGTTCCATGGATGGTATCCCTTGAATATGTGTTATAATGTACCATGGAAAGTGGAGGCATGTTCATAGATGATCATAGAATGATGGAATGATGGAAAAATATAAGGATTTGTGAAAATTATTGGATTAAAGGAGGATGATGGGAGATGAATGTTGGATGTTGGAATAATTGTGGATGAGTGGATGGAAATGTTGGAAAGATCAACATTTACACACACCTTAAGGGGCAATGGAGTTGTGGGTGAGTGGATTTTGGAATTTAGATGGAAGAGTGGATATGGATTTTGACTTATAAGGGCCCAAAATGGATTTTGAAGGTGGGGGACTTTTAGATGGAGTGGTGGAAGCTTTTGGAGGATTAAATTTGGATGCCAATTTTGATTATTCTTTGGCATGCATCTTTTCTATGAGTAATTTGGGAATTCACATGGCTTTTTATTTTGATTTTTTATTCGTGGGCCTTTGTGGTCTTTTGGTTTTTTAAAATAACCTTTATTACTCTTTGGGGTACTTTTTTTATATCAATATATGTAATTTGGGCTTAAAAATGTTGGGGTCGCCTATCAAAGAGCAATGACCATCATACTCCATGATATGTTACATAAAATCCTAGAGGACTATGTAGATGCCATCATAGCCAAGTCAAAAACAAGAGAAGCGCATCCATAGATATGTGAGCGATTGTTTTTGTGGACATCTAAATTTGGACACTTAATTTATCCAAATTCATCCCCTTTCGTCTTATTTTTGTTAATTAAGTAATACTACTTTATTTAATTAATAGCTTTAATTCTGCCAAATCCCTAAGGTATTTAATCAATAATACCTTATCTCTTTAATCCTCCTTCCATCAATTGAATTAAACAAATATTCCATTTATTTAATTCCCTTCATGTCACATCCTCCATCATTTTTATCTTATCCTAATCCTTCTTCTAATCCATCATTAGGATGTGCAATGCCTAATCCTTGATTAGGATGTGTCACATCCTCCAACTTTTGCAAGTTGGCCTCTAATCTCTCTTAGCCACCTAACCTTCCTCTAACCCCCCATCAGCCTAGCCTAATCAACCTCTCAAGGAATTTTTAATTCCTTTTATCCTTCCAAGGAATATTAAATTCCTTTTCTCTTCTCTATGTCCTTTATGACATGTGTCCTTAGTCAACCTATTAAAGGCCTTCCTTTGGACAAGGCATCTCCTCTACCCTATGTGAATTTTTAATTCACCTTTTAATCCCCAAGGCACCCAAAAGGAATTTTTAATTCCTTCACTTCTCCCCACATGTCCTTCACCTATTATTTATTCTTTCCCATCTCCCCATAAGGATATTTGAGGAATTTTTAATTCCCACTTGTCCTCTCATCCACATGGGGACAAGACCTCCTTTATGAGGAGATCTTGTCCAATCCCAAGGTACTTTGTACCCCCTCCATGTCATGTACTTCTCCTTCCACCTCATGTCCACTTCACCTTTTAGGGCTATCTCACATGCCACATGTCAAGATGTGAGGGCTTGTGAGTTCTCAACTCACCTTAGCCCTACATCTTGATATTTGGTGGCTCAATCTTGGCCATCCGTTTTCCCTAGGAATTTTCAAAAATCCTATAAATACCCCTCTTTTCTCTCATTTTGGGGGAGATCATTTGTGCTAGCCAAACTCTTGCAATTTTGTTTCTCAACTTACACTTAGCCATTTTCTTGTTTTCATCCACTTGCACTCATCCTCACAACATCACTTAGCTTGCATCTTGTGCCATCCAAGGAGCATACACATCAAAGATCGAAGGGCCAACCAAAGGATCGATTCGACGCAAGGTATAGAGTTCCATTTCGTTGCTTTTACTTTGTGTTGTTTCCAACTTAGGCTAATCTTGAGGTGTAGGTTGTTTTGGTGTTTATTTGCACTCTTTTACTTGCTGCTTGTTTTCTAACGCTCACATTCGACCTATCACAGTTTGAATGCTTGAGTGAATATAAGTTATGGCTTAATGATCCATCATTTTCCATCCTTCATTTAACATTTATTTCTTCATATTCTCTCTTGAGGGGGAAACAATCATCTCATCTTTTCCAATTCATCATTTCTCACCCAATTGGGGCATGTCATCACCATCTTCATCTCTTCTATCTTTTATTATTTCTACTTTTCTTTCTTCGAAACAATGTCACTTCAAACATTGCTTCAAAGAGGGGAAAAATGTAAACACTACAAATATTCACTTAATTATTCCCCTAATAGTCAACCCTTAATTCATCATCATTATCATTCATCATTTATAAATTATCACATATTATCCATCTCACATAGTATTATTAATTAAAGTAATCATTTCAATCATTTAATAATTCCCACTTTATCCATTGAATTAAATAATATTTTATTATTTAATTAAATGTGAGCTAATTATCCACTTAAATTTTATATTTATGTTGCTTCAGTTAACTCAACTACCACTATTGAGTTAAATCAATCTCTATTTAGAAACTCAATCTTCATCCATTAATTAACTCTTCTTTGAATTTTAGAAACTTATTCCTCTTCCCTCAATCGACTTAGTCTATAAATGGAGACTTATTGTGCACATTTATCTATCAATTAAATAAATAATCTAATATTATCCTCTCTTGGCCTCAAAATGGTAATTTTCCACTGTGCAGTTGAGTTGATGCCACTAATTTTCTAGTTAACTTAGGTCACCATTGTCATCCTCATCTCATAAGTCCATAGATACAATCTCTTCTTCATCATTGAAACATCCATTCACATTCATGTGCAAGTTCATTATGTCAAATCAACCACTCATCATTTCATAAGTGTTATGCTATTGAAATTGCATCCACATCCAAAAGAAAAGTGACATCATATTTTCTCGAGGTTTGCAATGAATTTATAGACCAAGATTTGATTTGATTTCAACTTCATGTTTTCAATTTCTTTATGTTTTCTAGATTTTGTTGAATTCTCATTGTTTAAATTCAAAGTCCCTACATATAACCCAAATGGTGGCAAACAGTGAATCAACAATCCATTTCCACAAAAAAGATCTCACAACATCATTGAAAGCTTAAATATTAATAATACCAAAAGAATGATTGTTGACATTTAAGAGAATCCAAATCACATGGTTAGTGCCAGGGTAAAACCCATGGTTGACAATATATTGATGTCACCTAGGAGAGAGAAAGGTGACGACCCCCATGACTAGTGCCATGATTGTTGCAAAACAAAGAGCTAGCTAGCCAAATGATACAAGTAATTGAAAGAAAAAACTAGTGATCTCATTTTGTTGCATAAATGGTTGTCATTGCACCAAAAGATCAACCTATTTATGCTTGATAGAATCACTAGAGTTAATGAATCCATGGGAGGTGGTTAAGCCATGTCACAAACCTGAGTGTTGTGTTGCACAACACAAGGAGACAAAGGGCACACACCTTGCAACAATTCCCCCCTCCCCTCACCTCCCGCCCCCCCAAGCACAAGCGAGGGGTTCGAACCCTTGACCCAAACTCTGATACCAATTGTTGCATAGATGGTTGTTGCATCAAAAGATCACCCTATTAATGCTCAATACAACTACCATAGCTAATGAATCCATTGGAGGTGGTTAAGCCATGCCATGAACCTGAGCGTTGCGCTGCACAACACAAGGAGACCAAGGGTGCACACCATGCAACACATTTCTTGCAAGAATAGAGCATCTACATATTCAATTGCTTCTAATGAATATCTCATGTACAATATTTCTTGGAGAGGTTAGTAAGACCTCAAACATTCCAAAGAGGAAATTCATTTATGGGAATCAAGTGGCATGTCATCACTATCCAAATCCTGGAGAGAGGAAAAAAATGCTACAAAATATCTTCTGAGGTGAAACTACCCAACTAAATATTGGGAATTGGCATCTTTGCTTCTCAACATCATACTCTCTCACTTCTAGCCACATAGGTGGGCTATGAGATTGTCACAAAGGCTTGGGAGATGAGAGTGATTGAATAGGTTCTTTTGGTTGAGAGGACAAACACGATGTTGGATAATGTGTCTAAGAAAATCTTGACCTAGAAGAGGTGTCACCCGAGGGTGAGACAACTTCTTTCCCTTCTCTGAAGGGTGTGAAATAGTAGTGGGTTGCACTTTGGCAACTGAATGATTGAAAGTGGCTTGAGCTTTAGTGTATGGATCACCAAGGTTAACATTTTTACCTTTATAGAGAGAAACTATTGTTCATTTATTCTAAAATTTTGAGGCAGTACCCTTTGTAGACTAAGAAACCTCAAGCGATCAAGGAGATTATTTAACTCGATGGGGGGGGGACACCCAAGGGAAACCCTTGATTTTGTGCTTTGTAGATTGACACCAAAAGCAAGTGTTGGACATATTGAGGTAAAACACACGTTGGGTGTGATAAAGGTTACCAATTCGAATATCTATAGAGTCTTTTAGATTCTTGGCCATGCCAATCTCGATTAAAACATGCTTTTATGGACGAGTCTAATAAAATCTATTAGGCTCAACAAAATGGCCCTCACTAGGGAGGTGGCAACAATTGTTGAAGTTGTGAAAGCCAACCTCATAGACCCCGAAGATCACCTGCATGCAAATAACCTATCACAGAAAGAAGACATTCCAGACAAAAGGCAAAGGTGCTCTGAAAGCTGAAAATGTATTAATCTCAGAGAGATATAAAATACAATGATTAATCCTTATAAAAGGAGATTGTGCAACCCTAAAGAAACCCTAATAGGTAGACATTTAATAATTAATATAATTATTAAATGTTACAATATGAAAATTAAAGTGAAATCTTAAGAGAGGAATAAAGGTAACTTAATTAACATAATTAAGTTAAAACCTTTACTCTAACAACAATAGGCAAAAAGTTCCAACATGGAAGGGGTGAACTTGAGGACTTAGGCCAAATCGACACATGGTATTATCGTCCAAGATAGAGAAATCTTGCATCTATGGTTGAAAGACCAATAGAGACACACAAACATACCAAGGACCATGCTTAAGGATAACCTCTACATGGCAAAATAGAAAAAGAAAGAACCTTTTAGTGAGGTTTTGGATGGTGTCAAGTTGGACCCCATGCAGGGTCTATTGCTTGCTGACCCAGTCCCAGATCATGCTCTAAGGGAGAGTGTGTCCAACAAAATACCCAATTAAAGTGAAATGCTTTAGCTATTTACAACCACTGTCAAATTCAGAGATTGGTAAAACCACATCTGCTAAAGATTCAAAATAAATACCTTGTGAAATACCTTCGAGACAAACTTCCAAAGAAACGTGTTTAGAGGAGTCATTATGCAAAGCCATTAAGTTGTCAACACCAACATGGACTGATGGGTCGAAGCCGTTTGAGGCCATAAAAAGAACTAGCTAAAAAAACCGCAATAAATGCAAAAGATAAAAGGTTTCTTTGTGCCAAAGGTGTGGTATGACATAAGGAAGGCCAAAGACTTCAAAAAAGAAAAGAAAAGAAAAAGACATAAACCCTAGCAAAGTCAAAACCAAGCGTACGATCCAACTACCAACTACCTCAAACCTTTTCATAATTTTAATGTTTGTGATGGAGGCTCTTGCCATTCTATATGTTGTGGAGCGTAGCTGTGCTCTCGGGTGCGGATGGATCATTTGTGAATCTGATTCCCAAGTAGTTGTGATGTTGCTTAAGAGGCATCAGCTTGAGGATGTCAGTTGGCATCTAGCTGTTATTATAAAACATATTCTTAATTTGTGTGCTTCCTTGGATTTTGTTTCTTTCTGTCATATTCCGCTGGAATGGAATGGGGTTGCTGATTGTTCGGCTAAATGGGCTTCTGATCATCTGCATGATTGGAACATTGTGGAAATGGGTAAATTACCTCTGGATTTGTCTTAGAAGCTGGATCAATTAGTGGAGGCTGATAGGAATGTGTAATGCTGTGCTTTGTATTATTCTTTTTTCGGATTGAATAAAATTTTTACCCTCTTTTAGTTCGAATTATAAATGGTATTTTCCAGAAGTGCCATTGATTTACGTAGTTTATGGTGCCTGAAACGTGTTCTTGAGTTTCAGTCTGCTTGAAGTATTTGTATTCGCTTGTTGATTGTATAGGTGCGTTGATAGTTATCAAGCGCCACATTCTGCTTTTTCTTCCCCCAAATTTTACTATTTGTTTTTTTATGCCTTGGAGGCATGTTTCCTGTCATCATGGGTTACGTAGTCCAATCATGGATCAGGAGCTATTATTATAATATAGCCAAAGTCTTCTATATAATTACTCGTTTTAGGGATTATTTGCTTCTGTCTTGCTCTCTCTTTGTTAAGAGAGAGAAGAAAACAATAGTGAATCCATGAAATTTGGATTCAAACTGACATAATGATATAACTGTTGTGGACTAAATAATAAATTTGTTGGGTTTTTGAGGATTTGCTCGTACACTGGTTGAAGTAGAATCATCATGACATAGCAAGATCTAAATGATGTGGACTAGTCACGGAGATATTTCTTGGGTGTATAAGGATCTATTCGTAATTTTTTTGCAGTATACCAGTTGAAGTGGATTTAATATGTCATGTCGATCTAAATGGTGTGGACTAAATTAAATTTGTTTGAGGATCTCTTCATGCTTCATTAGTTTGGACAAGATGGTAGAAGTATCAGCGTCGGTAGTAAAGAGGAGGGGATATGGGAGCGGGCAATTCCTGCCAGAGGAGTCCTTCCAAAGTTGGAGAAGCTATGCAAATGCCTTGAGGCAGACACACACGAGACTTTATGACAGGGTGTTTACAAGGTCTACGGATGAGGAGGAGATATTTGAGATCACAGCAAGAAGTGGTCATGAGATGAAGAGGACACTCAATTGGTGGGACTTGATTTGGTTTGGAGTGGGTGTTGTTATTGGTGCAGGAGTTTTTGTTCTCACAGGTTTGGAAGCCAAAGTGGATGCCGGCCCTGCAATCATTTTGTCATATGTTATCTCAGGACTCTCTGCTATGCTCTCTGTTTTTTGTTATACTGAATTTGCTGTGGAAATTCCAGTTGCAGGTATGGCTCATCAAGTGTCTTTCTCTGATACTTCAAATGAATACCCACCTTCAACAAATACTTCTTGATCGCTTGTTTGTTTTCTCAATTGGGAAGTCTTTTATTACGTATCACTTGAAAAGAGTAGTAAGCTCCAACATACCACTGAACCACATACAGTAGAAAGCATTACCTACACCAGGCACATTTCCAGTCTTGAAGCAAGCTTCAAGTTGCAAGTCCTGAAGTTGCTGTGTTAGCATCCTCCCTCTGAACTTGAAGTATTAACATTGCCAGCTGTTATGAAGTAGTGTCTTGTGGGTTCTCTCTAGCTTGTTTTAGCATCTCCTCTCTCTCAAATATATATTGCAGCAGCCTATCTCTACAAGGAGATTTTGTAATTTTTTCCATCTTAATATTCTCCCTCCTCTAGGTTGTTTACCGACCACTTTAGGACAAGTAGCTCAGTTGTAGAGCAGCCCATTGATTCCATTAACACCGGTCCTATAAAGGGGGCTACTGTTCCAATCTTCATTGTGCAAGTGACCCCATTAAAATTGAATATTTGAGGCTGTAGGGAAAATGAAATTGCACTAAAGAGAGGGGGCTAAAAGTTCCAGTACGCGCTGCAGAGCCTTCAGAAATTTGGAGTGACAATTGGTTACTGCATTTAATTCTATTTTTGTAATCAATTATCTCTCAAAATTTTCACGGAAGCTTTTCAGATAAATTCAAGAATTTCAGTTAGAAAGCAGGATAGTTAAAATATATCAGGACTACTTGAAGTGCTATACTTCCAAATTTCTCTCAGAAGTAAAATTCGGAAGCCACCTCCATTGGACCAGTAAGTTAGGTGTTCTTGTTTTCTTTTACAAAATTTATTTATTTATTGTACTATATTTTGAAAAATTACAGTAATAGTGTCAATCAAGCCTTGCAGTGTCTCAACACCTTTTGTCTTGCTTTTGGATCTGGCATCCAACTGCTAAAAAAACTCAATATTATTGTTAGTCTTTTCTTCCCATGTCAGTATGGCTTGAAGAATGGGTTAATCATGGTGAGATCTTTTGCTTTTTAGGTACCCATTTTGCTTTTTAATCTTCCTCTGCTATCTTGTGGCAAGCCATTCTTTCATGCAAAGAAAAGAAGTTACACTATTGGATTGCAAACCCCTTTCACTTGCTGGGAAATTCCAAATTTGCTCCAAAGTGCTCGCTGCCACTCATGTTTACTACTCATCTTGCTGGGCTCCTTAAAAAGCCTCTTATCAAAAGCTGGAGTAGCTCCTCAAGGATTTTCTATGTGCTTCATCGAGGGAGAACAAAGGCTTTTACCAAGTTGCCTAGGAATTTTAAATCCCCCTCGCTAGACTCTAGGAGCCTTGGTCAAATTGATGCTTGCAGGCAGAAGCTGGCTTTGTGTGCCAAATATATCATCTATGCCTTGGAGGGACAAGAAGCCTAGAAAATCCTTATACAACATTGCATTGCTTCTGGTACTTTTTCTGACTGCAGTGTTTCAGGCTTTCACATCATCCTCATCATTAAGGAACTAGTGTGAATTCAAGGCAACTTTGTTGCCAAGAGCATTTGGCGTGTTTGGGAAGCAATCAAGTGATGTATCATTTGGAAAGGGACCAGCTTCAGAACTGGGATCTCCTTCAACAAATATTTCTTATGGTGGTCTCTTGTGATCACTTGCTAAGATTAACCCCCTGCTAGAGTTCCCTCGGTCTGGGCCTTAAGGCTCTACAAATGCGGGGTTTGTAGTTTGTACTATTTCTAATCTTTTCTTCAAAAGTACTAAGACTTGGCTCTCTTAGCTAGATTTCAAAGCCAAATTCAAGTTTGGCATTCAAGATATGGAGTCCTATCAGACTGTCTTTGATTTGATTACCCCTAAAATTGCTCACAAGGTGGAAATCCATGTCAAATTGCTCACAAGGTGGAAATCCATGTCAAAGCCATGGTGGAAGGAAGGACTGCAAGTGATTTCTAGATACTCCTTTGAGGAGCTACAATCCCTATAAAGGATATTCATGGCTTTTTCCTCACTTGCCTATGGTTCCCAAGGGCAATGCAAGGTGGAACCTTTAGTCCTCTACCCCCGATGGCAACACAAGTTTCAAACAGTTTGGACTACTTTGGTTGAGCCCAAATTGGTTCATTTTGCCAGGTGTCTTCTCTACCAAGGTCTCTCTAGGAGATCTCAGCTGGCTCATCTGGGAGTACCAACTCTGCATTGTCCCTTCTATGGCTATTTGGAAACATTTAAGCATCTCTTTTGGTTCTATCCTCAGGCGTAGGCTGCTTGCCGTTGGATTCATGATCTCTTTAAGCCACTATACCTGAGCCTTTTTTATGGCATATGATGGGCAATTTGTCCAAGATACCGCTAATAAACCCAGCTATGGTGTGCTTTCAATGTAGAGATACTCTTGTGAATTTGGAAAGATAGAAATTTTACTTTCTTTGCTAGCTTGACCATGGATAAGCACTTTTCCATGTATGTTAAAGCTAGTATTTGTTGTAAAGTTATTTTACAGATTTAGGCCCAAGCCAACAAGGTGGCTTTGCAAGTCACTCAGCTAAAGACTTTAATTGAATACTAGACCAACGCCCCCTACATAGTTGCTTGTGTTCCTTCTTACCTTGCCAGCAAGGATGCTTCTCCACACATGGGCATGCCTCTTCACCACGTTGGTGTCTACATGCTCATAGTCATAGTTCTAGACAAGGACATCACGGTTCCAAGGTCTCTTCATGTCCTCAATATTGTGGGTGGACCCCTCCACCACGTGGTCACTCATCTGTCTCTTACCATGGTCTTGCTAGGTGGTTGGACTGTTTGGAAGTTTCCCCGTTCAGTCCTTGCCATCTCACCTATACATACTATTGATCAGCAAGCTGAAGATAAAGACTAGGATGATGCCACCACAAGATGGAAGCCCATTGCTGACAGCCAGGACCTCTTGGATGTGTGGGTTCACCCACTTGATCATAATCTCCTCCTCCTACTAACATAGCCTTGGAAGCTTAGCGGTTTGATTGTTCTTGCTTTTGCCTTTTCGGCTTCAACTTAGACTTTTGAGATGTGATTGTCCACCCAACTTTTATGTGAATTGTGTAATATATTTTCAATATATTAATATTAAAGTATAGCACTATTTATCATTAAAACTTTTGAATGTGATTGTTCACCTAACTTTTATGTGAATTGTGTAATATATTTTCGATATATTAATATTAAAGTATAACACTATTCATCATTAAAACTTTTGAGATGTGATTCTCCACCCAATTTTTATGTGAATTGTGTAATATGTTTTGGATATATTAATATTAAAGTATAGCACTATTCATCATTAAAACTTTTGAGATGTGATTCTCCACCCAACTTTTATGTAAATTGTGTAATATATTTTCGATATACTAATATTAAAGTATAGCACTATTCATCATTAAGAAAATACAGTAAGAATCCACTAAGGAAAAGCTAGATTTAATCAAAGATTTAATTCCCATTAAGACAGATAGAGACCAACATCAAATAATCATGTCTGTGTTAGTTTGTCTTTGATTAATGACTACCTCCCATCAGCTATATTTTTTGAACATACTATTTCGATGCTGCTGAATTTCTGTCCCAATCATTTTGGTTTAATATTCTAAGTTCTTAGGTTAGAATTCTATGTTCTCCATGTTTGTCTCTTACTAAACATTGCAGGCTGTTTACGTGTCATGCGTTATGAGCTCTCTCTAACTCTTGCTTAGTATCTATGTGATAACCCCAATTTACAAGCTATTTTCTATGGTTGCTTCTCCCTTTGATGATACTTCATTTCCGATTAATAATTTCCTTCTCCTTCAAGCAAGCAGTATTAGGGGTCCTAGTTTTGAATTCTATGCTCTTTATAAATTCTCCCATGATGGCCTTCATGTGATCTCCTCCCTTCTGGACAACTTCACTAGAGATGTTAATGAGGTTTACTTGGATTTAAATGTAGTATTGTTTAGATGTTTTATTATAATTGATTGATTTTGTGTTGTCTAACTGGTCATGTATATCCAAATTCCAATTTTGGTTTTGGATGGTTCCCTCTTTCAACACAAGTTGAGAGTGGAACAGGAGGCTTGCTGTTCATTGGAGTGCTTACTGTTTGACCACGTTTCTGCTTTGTAACCAATTCTTCCACAGCTATCCATGTTAACTGTCCTACCAACAGTCTTTGTCTCTCAGCATAAAGTAAGTTGATCAAACAACCATTCTTAAGATTCAGGCTGTCTTACACTGCAACTGAATATACTGCCTTTTTGTAAAGTTGTACCCGACAAGTAATAAAAGAAGCATTGAATCCGATAGGCCTGGGAGGAACTTGATACAGTATCTGGTCACTTTAACTGATTAGATGCCCTTCATCAGGCTTCTTATGCCTTAATATTTTCTTTGTTTTTTCCGAGTCTGTGGCTTCACAATGCAGGTGTCTAGGCACCTCATTGTATTCATGTGAATCTCACTCAGTTATGTGGTTGACGAGCCGAACCATAGTTAAGAGTTATCATATATTACTTTCTTGATTCTTCCCTGCATCCATACACACTGCCAGTGGAAATCAAATCATTCAAACTTTAGGTTGAAACTTTAGCCCTATCAGTAAAGGAAGTGGTTATCAAGCTGAACCGTAGTTAAGATTTATCATAGATTACTTCCTCACCCTCTGCATGAATAGACAGTGCAAGTGGAAGTCAAATCATTCCAAGGCCCAAGCTTTAGGTTGAAGCTTTAGCCCCACCAGTAAAGACTAGAACACAAGGTTTCTTACAGATGAATATGGATCCTTAAAAACAAGGTAAACCAGGGTGTCAGGCAAGATGCCCAATTTCTTTAGTCCTGTGCTTAAATTCAAGCATGATTAAATACATTATATAGGCCACTTATATTTTCCCGAGTTAATCCTCCTTCTATAGGTAACTAGACCTTGCTGGGGCTAGCTGCAAGCTTACCTTATTTTATATAAAAAATGAAATAAAAGAATCGCTGAAAGACAGGCATTTATGTGTCTGCATTTGCACATTTATGTTAGCATGTTTCAAAAATTAAAGAACAGTATTCTCATTTTCATCTTCCTATCTTCTTTGGCTTACATGTAAATATTTTCATTTTCTATGAAATTCATTTCCTAGTTGCTGCATATAAAATTTCATTTCCAAGTTGCTGTATATAAAATTTCAGACAAGGTACACACTTAATATTATTGTGAAAGCATAACAGTTATTGAGCACTACAATATGCACCGCTTACACTGCTAAGTGTTTGTGGATGTACAGGTAGTTCCTTTGCCTATCTAAGAGTGGAACTGGGTGATTTTGTGGCTTATATTGCTGCAGGCAATATCCTATTTGAATGTGTCATTGGTGGAGCAGCTGTTGCCAGAGCATGGACGTCCTACTTTACCTCACTTTTGAATCATGACTACAATGATTTTCGCATCCACACAAATCTGCCGACAAATTACAATCAGCTAGATCCAATTGCAATTGGAGTCCTCCTGATGGTGGGGCTTATAGCAATGAAGAGTACTAAAGCCACTTCTAGACTGAATGCTGTCTCAACAATTTTACACATAGTCCTCATCATATTTGTTATAGTTGCAGGCCTAATGACAGCTAAACCCTCAAATTACACACCATTTGCCCCCTTTGGAGCTAAGGGCATTTTCAGGGCCTCCTCTGTTGTCTTCTTTGCATATTTAGGATTCGATGCAGTAGCAACGATGGCTGAAGAAACCAAGAATCCTGCAAAAGACATTCCTCTGGGATTGGTAGGATCTACGGTAATCATCTTAGTAGCGTACTGTCTCATGGCTGTCACTCTGTGTCTGATGCAGAGTTATGCTGATATTGATAAAGATGCAGGATATAGTGTCGCTTTTAAAAAGGTTGGAATGAATTGGGCCAAGTATATAGTAGACCTAGGAGCCTTGATAGGAATGACTACAGCATTACTCGGAGGAGCTGTCAGTCAAGCCAGGTATTTAACCCACATAGCTAGAACACACATGTTGCCTCCCTGGTTTGCATTGGTCCATGAAAAAACAGGAACCCCAGTAAATGCAACACTGACTATGGTTTTAACGACAGCAATAATAGCATTTTTCACAGAACTGGATGTTCTTGCCAAATTGGTTTCCATTAGCACTTTGTTCATATTCACACTAGTAGCCATAGCTTTGTTGGTTAGAAGATACTATGTAACTGGTGAAACCAACAAGCACAATCAGATTCTGTTAATCATGTTCTTGTTGCTAATTCTATCATCTTCTTCAGCCACAACTCTAAATTGGGCTAGAAGCAGTGGCTGGATTTGTTATGCAATAACAGTCCCCATATGGATCCTATCAACATGCGGATTATGGATGTTTGTTCCACAAGCAAGGAAACCAAAGCTTTGGGGTGTGCCATTGGTGCCATGGTTACCATCTCTATCTATTGCCATCAATATTTTTCTTCTGGGTTCTCTAGATTATCAATCCTTCGTTCGTTTTGTAATTTGGACTGTCGCATTGATAGTGTATTACTTACTTTTTGGACTCCATGCATCCTATGATACTGCAAAAGCTGAGAAAAGTGTCAAGATTGGGGTCACTGAGGATGAAGAAGATGGAAAAGAACTAGAAGCCTTTATTACCACATCATCTTAGCTTTATGTTGTCATTAGGTTCTTCAGGGATAGTTTCAAGTTCCAGTCAACTAATTGAATCAAGTGGATTGAACTAATTTTTCAATAAATTTAGATTTGTGAATGTTTATGATATTTCTTTCCATGCTCAATTGAACACACAGTATATTGCTCAATGCTTATATTTGAGTATATATGCAAACATAACTTTTCACTTGATAATGAATATAATCTGTGTGATTTTCCAAGATGGTTTTTTCTTTATATTTGTGACTCTTATCAACATCTTTGTTGCATTAATGCTCGAGAGAAAAACTGTGGATGAAATAGTGGGCAATGATAACTTTAGAAAACCCTCCCAAAAAAATCTAAAACCTTGATCAATCATCTTTCCTGAAAAATATTAATTTTATTAGTGAAAATCTTGACCAATTTTAGATGAAAAATATGTAAATGTATCAATTATCATGGTGAATCCTTTCTTTTTTAGAAAACTAAATTTCTATGAAGAAGTAAAGTCTTAATGGTGGCTTTGATTGACTAGTTTAAGGTGTAGTGCTCGTGTCTATAATTTCTTAATTCCTTGCTATTTTAAATCAAACAATGAATATTTTAAATTGGTCTTAAATTATTTTTCAGCATCAGATTTATCTATAATCTAACAATTTAGGTTTTATTATAGGCTTCACAAAATTTAATCTCAATTATTAGATTATAAATTTTCAATGACCCAAATACAATTTTAGGCTTGATCGGCATAAGAGCTCTTTGAGTACATTTTAACCCATAGAATACAACCCTAACCATTAGATTTTAAATATATGAATGTTGGTGATTAAAAATTGGTGATCTGACCTAAAGTAATCAATAATTATATAATATTATTGGTGAATTAATTTCATTTTCTACTATAACTTATAAAATTTAGTCGAATCTGATTAATTAATATTGAATATTGTGGTGAATTTTTGGGTTGAAAATTTTAATAAAACAAATGTTCTAACAATTTAACGAGGACTAAAATAAATTTTTATAAAATGTGGACTAAAATAAAATTTTGTAAAAATGTGGCGATTCAGATCACCTCACAACTTGTACTATTACCCAAATTTTGAATCCCCAATTTCAACTATTAGCCAATTGGTGAATCTCTTGCCTTAGTTAAATGATAAAAAATGCTTGCAAGGGCGAAGAAAAAAAATGATTAGTATTGCAAAAGATGGAAAAAATATATATGATAAAAAATATATTGTAGTAATAAATCTAATAAAGAAGTGCCACATTTCTCTAAATTCCATTTTTTTTTTGTGTGTTAACCATCCAACATCTTGATGTAATTTGGATTAACTTGGGAGCTATAATGTTGAAACTTTAGTCACACTTGATATTTTTGAATGTTCTATGTACCTAATATAGGCTTAATACGTTAATTGTTAATTATTACAATTGTTGTGTACTTAAAATTTATAAAGTAATTGGTTTGTTTTCTATGAATAGGCATATATCTATATTAAAATATAAGATAGAAATACATATTCACAAAAAAAGATGGGTGGTAAAAAGGAACACCACGAGAGTTACATGGGCAAAGCCTAGAAGTCCAAAGTCACATGGGTTGAGCCTAAAAAACCAGAAATATTACATTTACACAAAGAAAAAAAAGGCCATCAGACAACCATAGTAGTGCTAATAGAGGGTGGAGGGTCCTTGTCATCTGGTTTCTTTCCCCATACATCAACAAAGTCTGAAGTGACGTTAGGGGGAGCCCAACCATCATCATCTTTTTCTTTTTCTTTGTCCTCACGGTGAGGTGAGATTACTAAGTCCGAACACAGGGGCCATTTCGTAGTATCTGACCAATCAAAATCGCCACTAGGAGCATTACCAATGGGACACCCATAAGTGTCCCCACTGCCCTCACCACCCCTCTAGAGGCCACCCCAGGTCAGCTCATAGAGGAGGAGAAGGCGACCGCCAAGGAGGGTGAGAGCCACAATGAGGAGGAGCTGGAGCCATTTCGTAGTATTCGACCAACCAGAATCGCCACTAGGAGCATTACCAATGGGCCACCCAGAAGTGTCCCCACCGCCCCCCGCCACCCCTCTAGAAGGCCACCCCATCTCAGCTCGTGGAGGAGGAGAAGGCAACCGCCAAGGAGGGCGAGAGCCATGACGAGGAGGAGCTTGAGAGCGGGGGTGAGCAAAGCCAGTCCACCGCTGGACCCGTGGGGGTGACCAGTTGTAGGAAGAGGTGGGTGAAGAAGGCACACGAGCCATTGCAAGGGGCATTGCCCCAGTGGTCTAGAAGCACCTAGAGGTGAGATACTTCAAGCTCAACTTTATTTGCTTGCACTTGAATTTGCAAAAGAACATTAGAGAAAATAATCGCTTTAGAATATAAAGAAACAAATTTATCACTCTAGTTGTGAGAAAATATGCAGACATTTCTATCTTTCCAAATACTACAGGGGATTTTCATCCTTAAAGTGTGTCAAATTTGGGTATACTTTGCGGGAAGCTTGGGAGAGTCACCCAACAAAATCATGTGCCAAGAGAAAGGCTCTGGTCTGAATGACTGAAAGAAGTCATGAATCCAATTCCACAACTGTTGAGCTTTGGTACAAAACCAGAAAAGGTGCTTAAACGATTCAGCTTGCCCACAAAATGGGCAACAAGGGTCCTGGACCCCCAAGTGAGAAAGTCAAGACCCCACTGGTAAGCCTTGGAAAATAATACACCAAGAAAAGTGGGCGAGTTTTGGCTCAACACTTGTAGACCACGTGGTAGAAAATATTTTACGCTGAACAAACATTGAAGACTAGAGGTGCCATCTCTGGTTCAAACTGTCAATCATAGAAAAATGGGGCAAAAGCCACTAATAACCAAGCCAAGGCTTGTAGTTCTTGAAAGGGGTGTCTGGGTACCACTTCCAGTCCTTCCACCAGGGCTTGGTGGCACAAATACCCACCTTATGAAGCATATCGTTAGAATGGCATTCACTAGACCATCGTAGGTTTCACGGTCATGGTTTTGAAGACCATAATAAGTACTCAAAACCTCCCATGGTATAATATGCATTGTGGGTCTATGAAACAAGCGTTGCAAGGTCTGGATACCCTTCTTGTGAAATCTGAGGGCCTTGGGCCATGGAAGCTTGGCCAAAGGCTAACTAACACTGGAAAAAAGAGGTGACCACCACACATTTTGATAATTGAGTGAAAGCCCATCATGAAAACTAGAGCTAGACCAACGGAGCCAGGGCTTAACAACCTCATAGGCTCTCCAAATTCTCTTGGCCATGAAAGTTCCCATAATCTGGACTGGTTCCCTCATAACCAAAAGGGTTTGAAAACCAATTCCCTTCCAAGAAGGTTTGTGCATAGGAAAGTCAAACTGAATACAATGCCTAAGGAGGATTTTTTAGGCCTCATTGCCTATAAGCGCTCTGATAATCCACTTGACACAAAGAGAAATCCCTTGTCATTGAGTGGAGAGCAAGCCAATCCCACCAAAGTCTCTGTGCAGGCAACAAAACTCCCAGGAAACACAGTGAAACTCTCGGTGAGTCTCAGATGAGGCCCAAAGAAATTCATGCAACAATTTTTCAAGTTTAGCGTATGAGGCATTCGAAGGGGCCCAACATGAAGAGTAATAAACATGCATCACTGCCAACACCTTAGATCAAATCTAAAATTTTCCAACCAAAGAGAGTGGCTTGGTAATCTAGAAAGAAAGTTTATGCTCTATCCAAGAAAGAACCGTTGGCTAGAGATTAGCGGGAGAAGCTTGAAAGGCGAAAGGAATGACCAGAAATTGAAAGATTTCACCAAGAGCAATCCACTTCCAACCATAATGCTGAATCTAGTGAGTACTATGTAGGACAAACTGTTTGTAGCATAGTGTTTTGTGTCATTGAATGGTAGAACTAGAGGCTAGGAAAAATGTCTCAAGGAAATCTAGAGCAGCTTTGACATTATTTTCCTCTTCCAAAAGAGTGAGAAAAGAATCATTAGCGAAGTGACCATTGACCTATTGGGCTAGGGAATTAGGAAAAGAAATGCCATGAACCCCCCTCTGAGAAACAACATGAGCCAACAAATATCCAAACCCATCAACAACAAGCACATAAAACGAGGGGACGGGTGGGCACCCTTGGTGAATGGAATGGAACAGACCAAAAGAAGGGGACTAATGTCCATTAATGGTGATGCAAGCGGAGGCATGAGAAAAAAATATTTGCACATCCTATATGAAATGAGGGCCAAACCCTAAGGCAGACATGGCTAGAATAAAAGGCCATTCAATGCAGTCATAGGCTTTGGTCAAATCAATTTTAATAAAGATAGCTTTTTGATTGGAGCATCTCGCCCATTCCATACCTTCCCAGACAACAATAATGTTGTCTAAATGAACCTAAACTTAATGAATCCAATTTACTCCGGGCGTACAATTTGAGGAAAAAGATGGCAGATTTTCAAGGGAAGGTCTTTGACAATAATTTTATAAGAGGCATTGAGGAGAATGATGGGCCGCCAGTTATAGATATCCCTGGGATCACCAGACTTAGGTATGAATTTAATATTTCCCTTATTAATAAGATTTCCTAAAGTTTTAAAATGAAAAGCTTCAAGATAAACCTTATGCAGATCTTTCCCAACACAATCCCAAAGGGCTTTATAAAGTTCACACAAGAAACCATCAATCCTTGGGGCTTTATCATCAACCATAATGCTAACTGCTTCTTTAAGATCTTCAATTGTGAGCAATTGCTCACAAAAGGCTTTTTGGGCTAGGGAGAGCCTATTTGGCACAATAGCAAGGCAACCCTAAAGCGCTTGATGCTGCTCCAAAGTGTAATCTTGAGTTGTGAACACCTGCTCATAGTGCCTAACAAAATCCTGGAGAATGTTAGGCAATTCGGAAAGCACAACATTTCCTTCTTTGATATGTTTGATGTCAGGAGATGATTTCCTGGCTTGAAGGGCCAGGAAAATTCTTTCGAGGCATGATCTCCAATTTTAAGCCAATGCATCTTGGCCTTGATTTGCGCTCCTCTGGCAACATAATTATCAACAACTTGTTTCTTATGCTTTAGCTCCACCACCCTAACTTGCAAGGAAGGGGAGAAAGGGTTAGCCGCCAAGGGATTAGTGGCAGCATAGAGGTCAGGCGTGGTCACTTCTAGGGCCATCTACGAAAGATGGCCAGCTAGTGTCCATAAATTTGGAGAAACCTAGCGGTGCGAGTGATGGCATCATTCCACCAAATAATCCAGCTAGTATTGTGAGGTGGCATACATTCCAAATTCTAACTAGTACAAATGTGGGCCAGCGTGGGTTGATGAATCAGTAAGGAGGTATTTAAAAAAGTTGGGTCTTGTTGGCACGAGGCTGCTTTAATTCTCATTCAATGCAGAATGAAATGGGATAGTGGTCTGATAACGTCACATCCACTAATGGCCTTATCAAAAGTGGCGAAAAGCTGGAAAAAGAGAAAAAAGATTGAGTTGAGATCATAACATGATCAAGGCGTTTAAATATCTTGTCATACCCAACTCGATAATTGCACAATGTGTGCTAGAGAGAATGAGAGTGGCGACGGCCAATATTAGGGTCGAAAAGACCCAATTTAATATGCATGTAGTACCATGCCTCTCTTTCACTAACTGCCCATCGAAATGGAAGAGTACCATCCTTGTTGTACGCCACCTTAACCATGTTGAAGTCCCCACATAGCAACCAAGTGGCAACTAGCAGTGAATCAACAATCCAACACCAGAGAAGAGATCTTTCAAGAACATCATTTGAGGCATAAACATTAATAGTGCCAGATGAATGATTATCAATGTTAAGAAGAATCCAGACAAGCTAATGCGTGGGGTCAAACCCATGATCAACCACATAAGCATGCTACCGTGGGGACAGAAGAGTGGTTGCTCCGCCACATGCAACCTCATGAGCAATACAATACATCTTACTAGCTGGCCAAATAGAACAATGGTTTGTTTTAATTTATGACATAGTTGTATCTATACATGTATGTTACATTTTTGGACTAAACAAGTGCTAATAATCTTGTGTTGACTTCTGCATGAGAAATTGTAATGGTTTCATAGGTGTTAAAGGTGCAACAAAAGTGGACCTAGCAACTTATCCTAAGATGAGTCTCCAAGCCTTTCAACCTTGCCTGAACATCAAGTCACACTATATGGATTTCCCAACTATGAATTTCTCTATTGATTGGAAGTTGTGTCTTTGACTTGTAGTTGGTCACTTCACTCTAGAGGGATGATCGATTAAACCTCTCACCTCCATAGAAATGTCCTACAAGAGCTATCAGTAACTGGCCTATGAAATCCCAATTCTATTGATCGAGTATCAACAACCTTGTTCTAGAGATTGACAACTTATCTTTACTAGCGAATATGATATAAAAATAATTGACTATGCTAATGAATAGTATTGACAATTAAGAATATTATATATATATGAAATCACCTTAAAATAAAATAAACTAAAATCAAAATTAAAAATAAATTAAAAAGAAGAGAAAAAAAAGAAGTAAAACAAAGCAAAATTAGCTAGGTTGTGGCATTTTCCACTAGTGACCCAACAAGGATGAGGGTGTCACTAATGGGGCTACTCCTCCCTTCTATGGTGGGGGAGACTGTTAATGTAAATAGTGTCTTTATCCATCTACATAGAATATCACCTTTCTAGGATTGACTTATTCACACCTACCTTAAGTTTACTTAGGCTAGTAATTTGTCTCACTTTATATGGTTGAGACATGTGTCCTTGTCACATGGGACACCTATTGATACATTCTCACACACTTGTCATGTGAGTTAACAAGTGTTCCATCTTTGGAGGGGTAGTAAGTTGTTTTGTCCTATCTTCCTACATCATGCACCTTGCCTATATATGCAAGACTTCCTTGTTGTATATTTACACTCTTCATATTATATTGATAAACATAACATTGCGTTCATTATTTCACTTGTGGAAGGTTATCAATTCGAGCCCTTTGATCATGGCATTCTCCAACATGGTATCGAGCCATGAGAGCACATTCCTTCTTGCATCAAGGTGACATAGCCCTATCAAAAGAGTAGTTTGAAGTCAAACAGACACTGCCATTGCATTCAAAATGCTCAAGAAATGAAAAAATACTTTTCCTTTCGTCACCTTTGATAATTTTGATTTTTTTAAATTTTTTTGGGCTTATGTGCCTATTTTATGAAAGGTAAAAAAGAGGGCCAATCTCTGTAATTTTAGGTCAACATTTGCTCTTTTGCGAGGTTTTGGCCATTTGGCCTATTCGCAAGCATATTTGGCCTATCCAACCCGTTTTGGAGGTTTCACAAGTTCAAAATTTGCAACAAATTTATGGCCTGCTCCGCCTCTTTGTAAATTTGTGGCCACATCACCTATTTGCAAGAGATCTTTATTTGTTGATTGCAAGTTTGCAGGGTTCTATTGCGCAGAGTTTTGGCCTATTTGCCCTATTAGAAGGATTCTACATCTGTCTGGTCTATGGCAATTTTTAGTGGATATCTGGTGTTTGCTAGGTTTTCTGTGCAATTGGTCTCTACATTCTATCAAGATAGAGGTTGACTTGCAGATCTCGCACCTTACACTCCTCACACTCCAACGGTCTCTACATGCTTTCAATCGGCCTCCATCCCTTCCATATTGGCCTTCCTTAACAGTTTCCAGTGTAATCGAGCAAACGAGAGAAGGCTCCATGCCTAGCACATAAAAAGGCACCCTATTCATAGTTAAGGTGCTATTTTGGCGACCTCAACATCAAGCACCTAAAGATCTGCACGACTCTCCTTCTAGCTCCCCCGCAGTCTGCACATTAACATGGCCTCTTTTTCTGCAAAAGAAAAAACCTCTGCCGTGTCCATTAACTCCCATTAAGAGCTCCAAAAGGTGTGTTGCAGATATGAAGTGGCTTCTCCATCGACCTTGCCACTATGGCATCAATTCACGACCTACAGTATAAATTTTTTACCATCTTCACAAATTTCATGTTTGCTGGCCACCACGCCGTCCTCTCCAGGAGTTTGGTCAACATCTACAATAGGAGAGGGTGCATGGAAGCTTATTTGATGAGGGTTCTACTGATCAAGCTCCACGCAGTCTCAATAAACCCTCTTCTGTCTAATAGTTGTGATAGTAGTTGTTTATATAATGCTCAATAGTTGTGACATGACTACCTTAACTTAAATAAAATGTATTCCTTTGATCTAAAAAGCAACCAATCATGTGATGCCACATCAGCACTCAACTACCTATGGTGTGAATGCACAAGTATTGGTAACAGGTTTGTTTTGGGCCTTTTTGGACACCTTGACAAAAAACATGCTGATGTGGCATTATGTTTGATGATGTGGCCTTGAAACGAAAGTTATAAGCAAGGGACTTGTCAAGTAAGTTGCTATAAAAAAATTGGAGTGATATGAAATTTTCAAGTATAATTTTGAGAAGCACGAAGTTAGGGTGCACAACTATTGGGTCCTCTCCTATAGTTTCCCTCCATCACGCCCATGCCCCCGTCGTATTTGGTCCTTGACTTTGGCTCTTGTCATTGAGTCCACATTATCATCATTCGGTTTGTTATCCATGCCACTCTTTGGGTGACACCACATATCTCTCTGACCCGGTCAACAGGTCAACGTCCAATGACAACCGTGCCTCAAAGACTATGTTTGTTATAAACAGCTAAAACTAGCATTTAATGTGCACTTTATTGTAACGAATTTTATCCTAACAACTAGTAGTTTAGCTAAACCATTAAGTTCTTGTAAGAGGGGCGGGGGAAGGAGGGGGTGTGCTTTTTTTTCGTTTTGTGATAACTAGCAATTAGAGCATCCAAATTTCAAGTGTGAATAGAGGATGAAAAGCTCTTTCTCTTTTGCACACTTTAACATTGAGATGTTTTAGATTCAATGTCGATTTTAATGTTTTTTTGTCTTTGAAGTCATTATTGTAAGCAAATTTTGATGGAGCATAACTTTCATCTTGCTTATTGAAATTTTGCATAACTTACTCCTAAGGTGCATTTAAGGGGTGTTCGTGTAAATAGTGTTTATCAATCTAGATAGTATCTTATCTTTCTAGGATTGACCTATTCACACCTACTTTAAGTTTACTTAGACTATTTTATATTTTTGTCTCACTTCATATGGTTGAGACATGTGTCTTTGTTACTCGAGACACCTATTAACACTTGCTCATACACTTGTCATGTGAGTTAACAAGTGTTCCATGCTTGGAAGGGTAATTAGTTGTTTTGTCCTACCTTCCTACCTCATCCACCTTGCCTATATATGCAAGGCTTCCTCGTTGTATATTTACACTCTTCATACTATATTGATAGACATATTATTGTGTCCATCGTTTCACTTGTGGAAGGTTATCAATTCAAGCTCTCTGATATTGGCATTCTCCAATAGAGACAACTTAAACTAAATGGGCATGGTGTGGGTATGCAAAAGGAGGTGTCCATTCTAGTAAAAAGCACGGTGATCCTTTGTTTATCAAAAAAATTATAATTCATGAAAAATTTGGCATGCAAGGTAGTCTAAACCCCCACTCCATAAATTTATGTTTTGAGTAGAGAATTGAGGGAAGAACAATAAAGAACATGTAGACTTTCAACAAGATAAAAAGGGTGTTTGGAGGTTGGGTGTGATGGTAGGAATAGTTTGTAGGTTTAACTCACCCCTAAATTGGTGATTTGAGGATATTTTCTCCCAATGTTTATCTCATTAGGTTTTCTTTTGTACAATAAATAATCTAAGGATAGAGGATTCTAGTTCAAGTAACGACATTTTCTCTATCTATTTGCAATGTCTGTTAAAGTTAGATTTCTCCTTGTTTAATATATGCATGTGCAAAAATAATACTCACTTAGTGATGAGATATAAACATTAACCTTATTATTGAGATAAAAGAGCCCTTTCTTGACCATCCATAACCTTTGTCATGGGTCAATGTAGGATCATGGGGGTCCAAACTAGGCCCTTAAGTGGCAATAAAAATTCAGAAAAATAGTTAGGTAACTTGACATAAAAATTTGAATAGGCTATTAACATAATTTGAAAAATGTGTAAAAACAAAATTTGTAGCAAATTGAATTTAGTTTTTGAGATACTAGCCCTTTTTGGAAAAAATAAATCTATTTGGTGAAAATTTAAAATTTCAATGCAGTAGTACTAAATTTTTAGGGAAAAAATAAAAAGTAGGTGTATGTCTAACCAACCTAAGTACAAGCAATATATATATATATATAATAAAAAGTAGGTGTATGTCTGACCAACCTAAGTACAAGCTATATATATATATATAATATTTCAATATAAGTAGAGGAAACATGTTCAAATGTGTTGCATTTTTTTTGTAATTTTTTGGCAAGTAAATAATTAGTTATGAATCTTTTATTATAACTTTTTAAAAATATTAAAACTTGTTTGTTTGACCAACATAACTTTGTCAAAAATTTATGAAATTCAATTTTTTAATCCTATAGTATGGGAAGCATAGAATGTGTCACATCTTTTGAATTCGACAAATGTAAAGTAATTTGAGAATTATAGATGTTTTTCAATCAACATATCAATCAGGACTTTAGTAATAATGCATGTAGAAAATCAATAATAATTATTTATTAAATTTAAAATGAGGCATATCTTATTTTGGTGGAAAGCTGAAAATTTGCTCAATAAACCCTTTCGTTTCATCAAATTCGGATTAAAAAAGTCGCCAGCCATAAGGGAAAACTTTGGAAAATTGAGGAGAATATCTAAACATGTTTTTGTAGTTGAATTTCTAGATATGACAACACCAAGCCAAATCCCAAGGCAACCTTAAGGGAAATCCAAAGTCTTAATTTTTTTAGAAAAAATGGATATCCATTTCAAGCAGGCACCCATTTAGAACAAATATATGTTTGTAGTTTGGATATGTATTGTATTTAAAATATTTTACATTATTAATATATAATAAATAAATATATTATATATTAATAATACATAATACATATATTATATTATATTACATTATATATTAATATTATATTATATTGTATATTATATGTTATCTATGATATATATATATATATATATATATATATATATATATATATATATATATATATATATATATGATTGGTAAGTGGTGCCAAAGGGGGAAACTCTCATATAATAAATTTGAACCCAAAAAATTGTAAAATGCAAGCCCTTTCCATAAGGGGTGCCATACAATAACATCAAAAGGTTGTGTTATTCAACTACCCTACTTGACTAACAAATAGAGTGACCACACATGACCTTGAAAAGCCACGGAGGCCCAAAAATGGGTGTGCATCTTAATAGTTAATTTTAGATTTTCTCCCCAAACCTTGTTGATTTTAATGTCATTGGATGCTTGACCCTTGAGGGGGGAGATTTCTTCCTCTTGAATTTTTCCCATTCTTGCATAGACTTGCACGAAATATTATGCTTAGTGTCATTTTCCCACATCGTCGCCCCTTCAAATATTAAATTTGTTGAAATCACAAGAGAATTAGGAGACTGTGAAGCTAATTTCTCTGGTGGAGTTGGTTCTAGTATCATAGTTGGAGTTGGAGAGGCACCAACAACCCCAGGGCCATAACTAGCGTGCACCTATGATTTGGAGCTTGTAGAGCCAAAGAGGGAGGGGAACATGGATTAGGACATGCACTTCCTATTGAGACTTTGGAGACGACAAAATATCCTTCTCAAAGGGATCAATAACATAGTGGCTGGACTCAGGCCCACCCCATCAAGAGGGCTGATGAGTGGCACCTTCACCTCATAAATTAGTTTGCTTCTTATTGCACTAGGAGGCTCCATGAGCTATTAAGAAACACTTTCTACATCTAAATGCAATATTTTCATAATCTATAAGTTGACTCCAGTGTTGGTTTTTGAATTTCAATGAGCTTTCAGCCAAAACACCTTTGGATAAATCACATTCCACACATAAACAAGCACAAGTAGAATTTTCATATTTGATAGTTTCTTTTGATATGTAGTGATACTTACCAAGACCATTTGCAATTGCAACTTGGTACTCAATTTCCCAAAATTGTAGAGGGAGGTAGGGTATTCTTACCTAGAGAAAGGCTGAGGAGAATGTCTTAGTTCATGGATCGAAGGAGGGGAACCAAGGCTTAATGCACAAAACTTTGCCCTGAAAGAATGAAGGGCTTGTATTGAGGATAAGGTCCCTATCTATCAGAAATTTGAATTCCAAAATAAAAAAACCTTTCGCACAAGGGTAGATGTTGATTTCCTCCTCCATGTACTCTTTCCAATTTTTTCTTATCCATGAGTGGAGGTCACATAGCCTTAGCTAGACCCTCATGAATTTGTATATTAGGGTGTGGTCCTTCAAATACTCTTGTCTTTTGTAAGTGATACTATCCAATAAAATTTTTGGGGTCGTATCTAAGTGACAGATGAAGAAAGGGTATTTCAAAGTATCGAAAGGGCATGAAGGAAAGGAGACATGGAGAGAGGCCATCGACAATGAGTTCGAACCAAATGATAGCCTACCCCCATCGTATCAGGGGCATCTCAACCTAAGGTAGCTTTAAAACTAGTAGTGATTTCACCACCAAAGACATAGGTTTATTTGTAGAATAGGCTTCACTACCCCATGTATTAGCCTGCACATCTCGCCAAGCCCAAGTTGTGTCCTTGGTAGGGAATAAACATGAGGAGAGATTAGTCATCATTGTGCCACTAGGGGCACATTCGCCATTGTTCATCAAGGAGGAGGGGACAAATTTATTTGAAGCAGAGTGAAAATTATAAATTTCTAAGGACAATATTTTAATTTTTATATTAAATAATATGCTATATATATTATATATTTATATATTACATTATAATATATAAAGTGAGAGAGAGTTATCTAGGTAGGGTGGGAGGGATAAAGTGAGGGAGAGACTTTAGAAAGAGAGAGTTATCTAGGTAAGGTGGGAGGGAGTTAGAGATAGTTACCTACGTATGGTGGGAGTGATAGAAAAATGAAGACTTGAGAGAGAGATTGAGAGGAATAAGAGGGGGAGTGATCTGAGAGAGAGGGAGTGAGAGAGAGTTATCTAAGTAGGGTGGGAGGAAGAGACCTAAGAGAGAGATAGGGAGAGAGTAAGTTATCTAGGTAAGGTGGGAGAGAGAGACTTGAGGGAGAGGGGGAATGGAGAGGGATAGAGGGAGGGACAAACCTGGGAGAGAGAGGGAGTGAGAGTTGTTTAGGTAGGGTGAGAGAGATAGAGAGAGAGAGGGAGGGAGAGAGTGAGAGTTGTTTTAGGTAGGGGAGAGAGAGAGAGAGAGAGAGAGAGAGAGAGAGAGAGAGAGAGTTATCTAGGCAGTGGTTCTCGAGGGAGATTCTTGAGAGAGAAAGGGGGAGAGAGAAAGTTATCTAGGTAGTGGGAGGGAGAGACTTGAGAGAGAGGGGAAGTGGGAGAAATTGAGAGATGTAGAGACTTGAGAGAGAGGGAGATATCTAGGTAGGTAAAGAGGGAGAGACCTAAGAGAGAGAGGGGGTTATAGGGATAAAGGGAGGGAGAGACCTGAGAAAAAGAGAGGGAGTTATCTAGGTAGGGTGGGAGGGAGATACCTAAGAGAGAGAGTTATTTAGGTAGGGTGAGAGAGAGAGAGAGAGAGAGAGAGAGAGAGAGAGAGAGAGAGAGAGAGAGAGAGAGAGAGAGAGAGAGAGAGAGAGAGTTATCTAGGCAGGGTTCTCGAGGGAGATTCTTGAGAGAGAAAGGGGGAGAGAGAAAGTTATCTAGGTAGGGTGGGAGGGAGAGACTTGAGAGAGAGGGGAAGTGGGAGAAATTGAGAGATGTAGAGACTTGAGAGAGAGGGAGATATCTAGGTAGGTAAAGAGGGAGAGACCTAAGAGAGAGAGGGGGTTATAGGGATAAAGGGAGGGAGAGACCTAAGAAAAAGAGAGGGAGTTATCTAGGTAGGGTGGGAGGGAGATACCTAAGAGAGAGAGTTATTTAGGCAGAGAGAGAGAGAGAGAGAGAGAGAGAGAGAGAGAGAGAGAGAGAGAGAGAGAGAGAGAGAGAGAGAGAGAGAGAGAGAGAGAGATAATTGAGAGAGATGAGGGGTGGGAGAGATAGAGTGAGGGAGACTTGAGAGAGAGGGGGGAGGAAGGGAGGGACAAAGAAAGATAAAGGGAGGGAAAAAGGGAGAGAGAATTATCTAGGTAGGGTGGGAGGGAGACTTAAGAGAGAGAGTTTTTTTAGGTAGGGTGGGAGTGAGAGACCTTAGAGAGAGAGGGGGGAAAGACTTCCATTTGTTTCGAACTTCACTAGCCCTTGTGAGTAATGTATTTTATGGACATGAATATGAATTGTACCTTGATAGTTCCAACATCCTTGATGGTCTTGATGAGAGTGATCTGATCTGCTATCTGTTGAGCACCCACTATGGAAAATCACCACATCCACCTTCTTGACTGCCTCTACAAGGCTTGCATAATCATCTATGGATCCCTGCATTTGGGTATTGGAAAAACAACATTGTTAGTAAGAAAAACATTTTGGGTTGTTGAATGGTGATAGAAAAAACATTGTATGAGTAACTTACATAGAGCAGAGTTTCTCCTTTGGATGTGAAGGACTGTAGCAACTGGGCCTTGTAACAAAAAATTCAAAAAATGGAAAATTTTCAAAATGGGATCTCGATTTGAAAATTTTCCATTTTTGGAAATTTTCGTATTTGGAAAATTTTCAAAATGAGATCTCGTTTTTAAAATTTCCAAAAACAGAAATTTCCCGTTTTTGGCAATTTTGAAAACGAGATCCCATTTTAAATAACGAGATCTCATTTTGTAGAACCAAAACAAGATCTCGCTTTACAAAATGGGATCTCGTTTCCAAAAAATTGAAATTGGATTTGCTTTGTGGTCAGGTTTCTGATTTTGGTTTGGGAAAAGCATGGGGAATCTAAACCTAGGCCTTCAACTTGGTTTGACCTGCAAGTTGAAGGTCCTAACAATGTTAGAGAAAAATACCGAGTTTGGACATATGGCTGACGACTTTTTTTGCAGAATTTTTTGATGAAATTAAAACCCATTTTAGATGAGACAATGCAGATTCCAAATATGTTTTTTTTTTTACAATTGGATTATTTTTTCTATTTTTCAATTAATTTTTGATAAAGCGGTCCATAAACTTTAAATATTACGGTTTTACTATTTTAATAACTTTTGATCAACATAACATTTTGACAAACGGATTGCACGAGAACAAACTACAAACAATTCTTTTCAATTTTTTTAAATGATAAGTTTAGGTCATCTTATGCGTGTCGTACATGACGATTTTTCAAAATAAAAAATATGCCTAATAAAAAATTAACAAAAAAAAATTCAATAAAAAAATACAAAAAAATATCAAGAACAAGCTTCAGTGAGTCACAAATCTTTTCCCAAAAGGATTTAGAAAATTACGATAATTTAGGTCAAAATATGGATGTCATACACATGCATGGTATGGTAAAAAAAAGTGACTTTTAGATAGTGGTTTTTAGAAATGCCTATTGAAACTCAATTTGTACAATCTAGGTATTGAAATAAATTACATATTTGGAAACTAGACTTCGAGTACTACATTTTATGATTAGTGACTATTTTGAAGATTCCATCTCTAAGTGCTTCAAATTTTAAGGTCAAATGTGTCAAATTCTGAAAAATCAAGAAAAACATTTCGACTTTTTGGCCAAAAAGTGGACTCAACTTCTTGCCAACACCCTGCATCTTGAATGTTTTCAACAAGCATATGAAGAAAGATATTTGAAACTCCTCCTGTAGCCACAATAAATGGGCCAGTAGCTAGTGTATACATCTAAAAATGGTCATAATTAAGCTTGTTAATTAATTAAATATGATTTATTTAATTAATTCCTTTAATGTCATCTACATATAAATAAATTTAATTATTTATTTATATCATTCATTTTCTAATTCTTCTACCTTAATTAATTAAATAATTTTATTTAATTACCAACATTTCCATCTTTCGCTTAATTAAATTAAATAATTTTTCATAATTTATTTATATTTGATTATCATTATATTCTAAAGTTTAAATATTTTGAATATTTGAATAATGGAATATTCTCCATCCCATGATCGATTTAAATATTAAATATTTTATTTAATATTTCCTCACCCTAATTTCATTTTCTAAAACATAATTAAATATGATTTATTTAATTATGTGGGTTTCCATTTTCATCTCCACTTCCTAATTAAATAAATATATTTTATTTAATTTCTAACTCATGCTAACTCACCCTTCCAAATTCTCAACTCATCCTTCGAAATGGAAGTTTCCCTTCGAATCTCAATGACGAAAATTGAAAGAAAAGGGAAACCTTCCATCTTTTCTTCCACTTTTGAAAATCTCTTGCCGTCCGTTCGAACAAGCTCAATCTGGACCATTGATCAAATCAACCAATCGAATCCGTTTGAAAACTCTATAAAAGCCTGCACAAATCCAAGCTTTGTTTAACCACGCATTTATACAAAAATGCTTGAAAATTCATGCAATCACAGTCTTTTAGCATCACAGCCATACTAGCATCTCAGCATAGCTTTTTCATTTAGCATAGTGTGCATGTTTAAATCTCGTTCTTTAGCTGTCATTTTGTTGAGCATTGGTCTGCTGATCTGAGAGCCATTCGAAACCAACAAAATGCTAGAGATAGAGGAAGATAAGATGATTTCGGGAAGCTGCTGTTACGGTTTGCGTATTTCTATTTCTTTTTCAGTTTGTCCTGATACAATGTCTTATTAATATGTGTTTGATTTCATTTACATTGATACAATTTTCACTCACACAGCTAGAGTTAATTTACAAATCAAATGTCATAGGCATAAGACAAGACGACTATTTTTCTATTCTGAAACCTGTTTAAATCTCTTGTAATTTCTTCTATGGTCTACTGTAAGTCATGAAAACCCAACCTCTCACAAGAGAAAGACTTGAGTGTTGTGTACCTACAACAGTAAGGTGGTCTCATACACTAAACTAGTGTTTATCTTGGTGGTGACCCTAAGAAAATATTGTTGCCTTTTTCATCTAGCAAGCACAACCTCACCAAAATAAACAATATGAGGACCCCTGCACACCTAGCAAAAGATAATACCTACAAATCCATAACAGGAATGCAGAAAATTGATGCAAAATATCTCAAAGAGAATTTTTTATTGATATTTGATATGCATGAATATATAAGATAAGGTATAAGCCTTATTTATGACAAGAGGAGGATATACAACCCCAACCGTAATCTCTCCAGCTGTACAGGTCCCTGTCATACATAGCTAATCATTTTTACAGAGGAAGTAGAATCTATGACCAAAACATCCATCATATTGTAGAATATGAATTTTGCAATAAAATAGTTGGTTTATAATGCATAACAAAATTGTGTGTATGGACACAACTTTGAGCAATTAGAATTTATAATTGTTTAGCTTCTCAAGCATATATTTGCATTTCAGGGATGACAATATTGTGAATCCTTCAGCAAAGCATCGCAGTTTGTTTAAAAAATAATAATTTATAGGTATTCCATGAAAGTTGCATATTCATCATATGCAAGCAAGTTACAATACTTCAATTTGAAGCAAATGTAAAGATTCGGTAAACAGGCTTGCCTACTGCAAGAGAAAGAATTGGAAATGCATAAAACAAGCAATTCGGTGGGTTTAGATATCAACTCCTCTATGGCTTCTTAAGAAACTTGGACTAAAATTGGATAATTTCAAACTTGAACAATTCACAATTTGATATGGCCCATTAACATGCAAAGAAAATGATGATCCTTTCTTCCAAAGCCTTAGTTTTTCCAAAGAAAACTTAAAAGTGGTTAAAGCTTATTGTTGGGTTTCCATTCTCAATTGGGGTTGTCAAAACCCAAAAACAAAGAACTAAACAGAAACGCTACACCGACAAATATTGGTTTCAGAAGCTTGGATTACTTAAATTGGATAATTTTGAACTTGATAGAAGTCATGTTGTAAAAATAATTTTGTATGATAGGTTAGCATGAGAAGAATAAAATGAATCTCCCTTCCAAGGCCTCAACTTTAGCATTGAAACCTTAACATGTGAATCTTGATGTAATGTTGTCATTCTCTACTGGGTTTGTCAAAACCCAAAGAAAGAAGAAGAATATAGAAATGATACACCAACAATGTGTGATGAATCACAAAGAGAAAAAAAAGATGACTTATGTGATTACTGTACATGCAGAAATGATTGCTCTAATTTTATATTGTAGCTCAAGGCGTTGGTATATGTCAATGAGAAAATAAATTGTAATACCACAAAAAGGCTACCCAATCCTATCTGACTAAACTAAAGAAAACTTGTGCCAACATGAGCCTGATGCAATAGGTTGTGGAAAATATTACCCCTTGCTTGCATAGAACTCCTAGATTGTAAATAGGTTTCTAGACACATCTCATCATCAACTAGCTCAAATGCTAAATTCGGATCAAACAAGGGCAACTTGCCAACTATTTATGAATCCCACAACAAGACCTCCAAAAAATGTTGCCATGTTGATGAGCTTAGGATATGCTCATAATTTGAAAATCATGATGTACTTTTAATATCTCTACTTTTGCTGCTAATGGATGTTTTAACTCTTTTATTAAAGACTCTTTATCTAAAATGGGTAGTATCCTGTAGCAATATATTCCTACATTCCTGCAGCCTAAACATCTCCATGTGTCTTATTAATTACCCTGTTTTGACTTCCCGAGCGACTGATATAATGCATATGGTTTTTGAATAATGGGATAGATTTAATATGTGATTAATGAATGGATCGTGTTGTTTTCCACGAATTCTTTCTTTCGCCTCTGTCACCTTGTGCATCATAGGTTGTTGAAGGGAGCATGAACAAGTCAAGCGCAACAGACTTTGGCTTTGCAGTAAAGTCCATTTTCAGCACGGTGTCGAGGAAGTTGTTCCAGCGAAGACTCTCTGTCCGGGTCATTGGGAAGAAACTTAATGATCATTAATCTGGAAAGAGTGGAATGCTAAATTCTCTGGATCATGTTGAACGGATATGTTTTCATTTATGAGAAGTCTATTCCTCGATTTTAGGATTCATTTATGTCCACGTCTTTCTTTGTTAAGTTAGGTAGTTAGTTGTTTTTCTGGTTTAAATAAGTGTTCCTTCTGCACGAGTGAGCAAGCATAATGGGCATAGCAAGCATAGCATGTAAGAGTTAGTATGCTAATAAGAGGCATAATATGTAAGTTAGTATTATGATAAAAGATAGAGTTTTGTGTTAGTTTTCAGATGAGCAGAACAATGTATATCATTCTGAGTTATGAATAAAAGCTGATGAAATTCTGAGTTTAATCCTTGCATAATTAGTTGATGCTTGCTAAGGGGGCCCACTTAGTAAGTATCTGTAGTTAGTTCGTTAGTCGTTTATTTTATGTTGATCATAAGTTAGATTTTGTTTTTGAAGTTTCAGTGCAAACCCAGTCTTATATTGTTCCTACAGCATCGGGAATCCATCCCTGTGTTTGTTCCTGCAACATAAGGCCAGTTCATAGTTTGTTTCTCAGTTATAGTTGTTATGGTTTCTGCTTTGATTAAGTTTAGAAGGCTTCGCATTACATTCCTGTAGCATAAGTAGAATTCCTTTCACGCATTTATTTTTGGTAAATCGTGACTAAAACTGGTTCTTAGTGCACATACAGTGCCTCTCCATTTCAAGTATGCGTTCCCTGGTTTGACAAAGTAAATGAACGACTATAAGAAGATGCTAGTCACTTGTTGGAATGTCCAATTCCCAGGTTAGGATTTGCCATGACTTTATATCCTTTTGTGGGCGCGACCATTTTTGGCACCGTTGCCAGGGATGGTGTCAAGATAAGAACCTGTCATAAGTCATTGTTAGCAGTAGTTTAGCCTGTTATTCAAGCATTTTCAAAATTTCTTCAATTCACCATTCATTCTATTGCATGCATAGAAGAAGAGACGCGTTGGGAAGATTCCTCCCTGACCTTCCATTCATTGATAACAATCCTAAACTAGCTTATAATCTATTTGTGGAAAAAGGAGACCAAGATATCAATTCATTTGTTGAAAACCTATTTGTTGAATTGCCATTTGACCCAGCTGACGAAGAATCAGAAGAAAATCCATTTTCTCTGATACTCCATCAAGCAAATATGGCACGAAATCCACCTAATCAACCTCCTGCTTTTGAGTTTCCCATCATTTCTCAACAAGATAATGATAACCTTAAAAATGCTATTTCTTCATTGCTTCCCAAGTTCTATGGACTAGTTATAGAGGACCCAAACACTTTCTTGTTTGAGTTTGATATCCTCTGTCGTAGCTATGATTACACTTCGGATGCTCACAGGCTGAAGTTGTTTCCTTCTACTTTGAAGGAAGGAGCTCTTAGATGGTTTATGGGTTTGGGAAGAGGTGTTGTTGATAGTTGGGCAGTCATGCAAACAAAATTTCTTGAGAAATACAAGGAATATTGTAAGAGTGGTAGTAAGGGAGATGATATATTCATAATTCAACAAAAGGAGGATGAAAGCCTAGAAGACTATATCTCAAGATTCTTGTTTACCCTAAAAAAGAATTCAGACCATACTCTCAATGAAGAATCTCATAAACTACTTTTTCTAAGGGGAATCGGTGATACCTATATAGATACTCTAGACCTGATGGGAGGAGGAGATATAACTCAATTGTCTTGGGATGATATCAAGAAGATATGTCTCAACTACTCTCGAGCAATTGTTAAGAAGGGTAGAGGTCATCAAGCCACAGTGGGAAAGTCCTCTACTAGTGGAGTTTCATGGATGGAGATCACAAATTTTCTATCTGATTTCAAACAGGATATCATAAACAACATGGCTACATAGTTGGATACTATGCAAGCTCGAAAGAAACATGAGGAAGCTGAAACAATCTTGTCTAAGTTCTTTCCACATTGCAGACAAAATAAACGTGACTGCAGATGCAAGATGGTGGCTAACCTGGAGGCTAAGCAGTTACCTACTAACTTTAAGGTGGTAGAAAGTGATGATGACCAAGTATTCTTCGTCACACAAAGGCGACCATGGGCTCAAAGACAAGGTATGCCTCAAGATCCTTTGACTTTTGGTAATTTTTATTCTAATTATAATAACTAGTGGCAACCTACATATGGCCCATCACCACCTTAGAATACCCCTCAATCACATTGGCCTAATTATCAGAGTCCTCAATGGAAATCTCCTTAAGGAGGTTGACATTAGCCACAAGGACAATGGACTCCACCCCCAGGTAACTGGCAGCAAAACCCTCAATGGAGAAGTCCACAACAATGGCATAACCAATCCCCTGCCTTCCTGCAGCCTCAACAGCCACAACCTTTGGCTCTTATGCCACCTCCTGCAGCACCTGCAACAAATACTGACCCTCCAAAACAAATGCCTATGCCTACTCAACCATTGCCAAATCCTAACAATAAGTAGCAGCAACAACAATAGCTTATGTATTTTGCAGAAGCCAATCAGTATCCCGCTTATGCCCTGAATGTTCATGATATCCATCTCAAATATGGAACCACTCTCCCTGCTCCACACCCGCATATCATTACAGAGATTCCAGACTCTGCCTCTGAACAACAGACTGATCTTGTAGAACATATACCTGTGTTAGATATTGTCTCTAAGGATCCTGTCCTGTAGCATCAAGCTAAGCCACCTTTTCCTCAGAGATTGCAAATTACTACATCAAATTCTATGGAAGATCCTACATTTGATATTTTGGATCAATTAAAGAATGTACACATTCAAATCCCCCTCTTTCAAGTAATTAAAGATGTTCCAATTTATGGAAAATCCATTAAAGAGACCTATTTAAAGAAACCAGGAAGAAAGGAAAAGGATCCCCAAACTATCCATGTTCTAGGACAATTAGCAGATATTATGTTGGGGAAGATAGTCATTCACAAATATACTGACCCTGCGAGTCCTGTGGTGCAAATAAATATTAATGGCCAGATAGTAAAGAATGTTTTGATTGACCTTGGTGCAACCATTAATGTAATGACCAGGAATACAATGGAGTATTTGAATATCCTAAACATTCAGTCTACACCTACTGTCCTGCAGCTTGCTGATAGTTCCATAGTAAAGCCTGATGGAATGGTAAAAGATGTTATTGTCATCCTGGAGTCTTGGGAATACCCAACAGACTTCACCATATTGTCCACTAAGGTAACTTTGGGAGGATATCCTATTATCCTAGGTAGACCATGGTTAGCTACAACTGATGCTTTTATAGGATGCCGTTCAAGAGACATGATAATTTTTGATGGTCAGTCAAGAAAGAAATTGGCTTTATATCCACTTGCCAAGCCTCATCAAGACTTGTCTCAGCCAATTTGGCCAGATTTGGGAGAGGAAACTGAAGAAGTCAATTCATTGGCTCAGCTAATGATGCTGCAAACTAATCCATTCTCCTAGCTTCAGAGTGAAGATGACTTGCTTTTACACATTTTGTAGTCCAACCCTGATTCGAGTAGCCCATCTGCTATAAATAGTAGTCTTTAGCAGATTTTTCTGCAGCAACTGAATTCTAAGAACTTGTCACCTAAATCTCCTGCAGTTTATCATAATTTTCTTCCATATGAAATATAGACACCACCTTTATCAGCAGCCTCCATGAATGATCTTACCAAGCAAGTAGAAGTGTCTTCAGGCTACTGTCTGAACATCAATAATAAGCTGCCTCAACCTCAACAAGCTGCCCTTGTCACAATGTTGCAAGATCAACATAGAGCTTTTGCATGGGACTATGGGGATATGAAGGGAATAGATCCTCAGCTCTGTACTCATAGGATCTATATTAAGGAAGATTGTTCACCTATTAGACAGCCTCAAAGAAGAATACATCCAGCACTTAGGGAAATAGTTAAAATTAAAGCTTCAAAAATTGCTTGATGCTAGTTTCATCTACCCAATTTTAGACAGTCAATGGGTATCTCCACTGGTGATTGTCCCTAAAAAAGGTGGAAAATGGAGAGTTTGTGTAGATTACAGGGAGCTGAACACAACAACTAAAAATGATCATTTTCCACTGCCATTTGTTGACCAAGTACTAGACTCATTGTCTGGGAAAAAGTATTTCTCCTTTTTGGATGGATATAGTGGCTATAATCAAATTAGAATCACCCTTGAAGATCAAGACAAAACAACTTTTACTAGTCCATGGGATACTTTTGCCTACTCTATTTTACCTTTTGGACTGTGTAATACACCTGTAACATTTCAAAGGGCAGTGATAAGTATTTTTGCTGACATTTCTCATGATTCTATGGAGATCTACATGGATGAATTCACTACTTATGGAGTTACTTATGAAGAAGCATTAGCCAATTTGGAGAAAGTGTTGAAAAAATGTTAGGAGAAAAATTTGTCTTTGAATAGTGAGAAATGTTTTATGATGATGCAAGAGGGAATTTTTTTAGGCCATCATGTCTCTCAAGCAGGAATTCAGGTTGATCCTACAAAAATAGAAGTTATTCTAACTTTGTCAACACCTATGAAACAAAAGTATGTTAGAAGCTTCCTAGGGCATGTTGGATATTATAGAAGATTCATCAAAGATTTCAGCAAGATAGCTAGTCCACTATATGCCTTATTGACTAAGGATTCTAAATTTACTTGGACTGAGGCCTGTGACAAGTCTTTCCTGTAGCTGAAGAACCTACTTACTTAGGCACCTATTCTTCAAGGACCGAAGTGGAGTCTGTCCTTTCATATACACACAGATGCTTCTGATTATGCTATAGGGGCAGTTTTAGGACAGAAAGAGAATTCCATTGAGCATGCCATATATTTCATTAGCAAAAATCTTCAAGGCCCTGAATTAAACTATACTGTCACAGAGAAAGAATTGCTAGTAGTCGTGTATGCCTTGAACAAGTTTCAACATTATGTCACTGGTTACCAAATATTTGTTCATACAAATCATGCAGCAATAAGGTACCTCATGAATAAGGCTGCCATATCTGGCAGATTAGCAAGATGGCTCCTATTGTTACAGGAATTTGATATCACAGTTATTGATAAGCTAGGCCGAGCTAATGTGGTGGCTGATTTCTTATGAAGACTTCAAACACCTACACCTGACATTCCCGAGGTAATTGATGATAGCTTCTTTGATGAACATCTATTTTTTTATTGCTGCCCAAACCCCATGGTATGCAGATATTGCAAATTATTTAGCAGCTAACAGAATTCCAGCACACTTCTCACCAAAGGAAAGACAATTGCTGGTTGAGAAAAGTTTTAACTTTTCATGGATTGCAGACTATTTATTGTATACAGGACCTGACCAAGTCATGAGAAGATGTGTGAGGGAAGATGATACCTATGACATTTTGTATGCCTGTCATGATGAGCCATGTGGTGGACACTTTGTAGCTAAGAGAACAGCTATGAAAGTGCTTAATACAGGATACTATTGGCCTACACTACACAAAGATGCAACAACCTACACCAGGAAATGTGACAGATGTCAACGCATGGGGAGACCAACAAGGTCTGATGAAATGTCCCTGCATCCACAAGTGGTAGTCAGTCTCTTTGACAAATGGGGCTTGGATTTTGTTGGGCCTATTGATCCTCCATCTAATGGGAAATCATATATTTTGGTGTGTATTGATTATGTAACCAAGTGGGTGGAAGTGAAAGTAATGACACATGCCCGTGACAATAAAGTTGCTGATTTCCTATATGAATATATTTTTACAAGGTTTGGAGTCCCAAGGGAACTTGTTACTAATCAAGGAGCTCAATTTACATCCAACTTAATCACTTCATTGATGAATGATTACAAGATCAGGCATAGAAAGTCTAGCCCTTTATCACCCTCAAGCCAATGGTTAGGAAGAGGTTACCAATAGAGAAATTGAGGCAATCCTTACAAAGACAGTCTGATTACACAAGAAGGATTGGATCAACCATCTTCCTAAAGCAGTCTGGGCCTATAGGACAATATGGAAAACAACTACGGGGTTTACTCATTTTGAGTTACTCTATGGTAAGACTGCCATGTTACCACTTGAATTTGAGCATAAGACCTTAAGAACTGCTCTCTAGCTTAACATTGATATTTCTGAGGCTCAAAAGGAACATCTCCTGTAGTTGAATGCATTGGATGAGATGAGGAAAGCTGCCCTGTAGCATACTGAAACTATCCAACAACAACGAAAGAAATGGCATGACAGTCATATTCGAACTAAGCAATTCTCTTTCAGTGACTGGGTGTTGCTCTATGACTCTAGATACAAAGAAAATCAAGGTAAACTAAACACACACTGGCTTGGTCCCTATGAAATAGAAAATGTGTTTGATAATGACTCAGTGCAGTTGGCTACAATAGAACCAGTTAGATTTAAGCTACTGGTTAATGGACACCATCTTCGGTTGTATCATAAGCCAACATCTAAAGATGAGTTTCTGCAGCAGTTTGTTTCAAATACGGCCACTGATCTTCCTATAGTGAAAGGCTTCGGTCTTTCTCTTGCAGCATCTCTTTAAATTCCACGTTGCATGCACATAATAAAGGTTTCATTTTTAAGGACGCCACATTCTCCATTTTCCATCCATCACTGCCATTCATTATCTTTTCTTCCACGTCATCCATCCTGTCGTACCACCTCATTCATGGTTTCTATTCCAGCCATCATTTCATGGTGCACTATGATTTTCCCAACACATGCGAGCATTAAATGAAAGGTACGTGATATCTTCTCTTAATCACATTATTTATTTATTTCATTTATTCAACAACTACTATGTCTATATCAGTCTTTATCACCCATGCTTCGCTTGTCCTTTTGCCCATGTGTGGACACATGTCAACTTTTAAGTAGGGGGCGAGATAATCCATTTCAAACCTTTTCTTATGTCGCTATCACAACTAATAAGATATTTTTATTCTTCTTGTACTTTCCAAATATGGCTGCATGTTTTATCTAAAAAAAATTAACTGCTTGATATGAGTAGTTCCTAATAATCATTACATGCAATTATTTTTCAAGTCATTCTTGGAAAAGAAGAGAAAGTGATGACAGAACTGAAAGAAGCAGAACATAGCAGAATTTTTTTTGAGAAGGTTTGAGTTTCTGGAATCTCAGTAGAGGTAATTTGCAAATATGGGTGGTCAATTGGTAAGACATGAGCCTTTAGCTCATGAGCTCTTAACACAAAATCCTCAAACAGTACTGGCATTCAGTAATTGTGGTTGGCTAAACTATTTTCTGAGGTTAGATTCTTTCAATGAGAAAGCTGCTGGTGAATTTTTAAGAACTCTTTCAGAAGGGGAAGCTTCAATATGGGGTCTAACAGTGGCTGTAACAAAAGAATGAATTTCTGAAGTAACCGGGCTTCCTGCAGCAAGGGAAATTTTTTCTTCAGATGCTGTTTCTACAAGGGAAGAGTTTACAGTACCAACTGATGGACCTTTGGAGGTCTCTAAACAAGGCTACAAATGAGTGTCGCTGCCCTTCCCATATTCAGAGTATGTTGCATTCATAATCAGGTATTTAACCTGTGAGGGACGCTTCTCCTATTTACATTCTTACCATTTTAAGTTATTAAGCCATATGAGGCATGGGTTAGCTGTTAATGTCCCAAACTTTTTCTTAAATATTTTAAAGCAAAGTGCCCATGAAACCTAGAGAGGAAGGGACAACTCTATTGCCCTTCATGCCCTCATAAAACTGTTGATTGAGCATTCCCTGAGGGATGTATCTAGCCTTTCTTGGCAAAAATTTGTTTCCCAAAAGGGTTTGCAACTTCCATAGCCGCCTAGAGCAATCCCTACAACACCTATTCCTGTGGTCTCCACACCAGAACCCTCTACCAGAGTACAAACTAGGTTTTCTATTAGAAGAGAAAAAAGAAAAATGAAGGTAGGAGAGTCATATAGGGTAGAACAAACCCCAGAGTCTGACCCTCATGCTCAAAGACAACAGTGCCACTCTCTTGCAGCACCTTCTCCTATAGCAGTTCCTCCTGCAACAACACCTGTTGCCACTGCAGTTTCTCTATCATCCTCTTCTGTTGAATGTAAACCTTCTAGGAAAATCAGAAAGAGGAAGGCCATGAGAATGCCTCCTGCAGCTGCCACATTACCAAAAAGAGCCTCAACAAGGAAACAACGGAAAGTCACCTCAACCTCTGCTTAGCCTAAAATTATAATAATTTCTGAGGAATTTGAGGAACACAATTATGATGATTCTCAGAATGTACCTGAGAATGTTTCACATAGCCCACCTGTTGTTCCTGAGGAAATGCAAAATGAACCAATGGAAGTCGATGAAGAACAATATGATAGTAATGAAAGGGGAATGCCAAGTCTTGATGACTTGGCTAAGGTAGCTAGGAAAATTTCAGAGGAAGTACAATGTCCTCCTGCTCAGCAACAGGAATTCATCTTGCAGCAAGAAGAAGAACAACCTGAACAATTGGAAGTGGCCAATGAAGCTTCATTACCCCCTGCAACTTGTCAAGCCATGGTTGTCTACAAAAAGACATTTTTGATTAAATTTTTGGAATACCTTAGAACCACATGGAGGCCGGTCACATTTCAAACCCTGAGTTTCCACCACTTAGCCAAGACTGAAATTCAACAAAGTCTTTGGGAGGAAGAGAAGAAGAAACTGAAAAGAGAGATTGAAAGGCAGAAACAGGAAATCTAGGAGATGAAAAAGAAAATGGACGAAATGATGAAAATAACTGGTAAGATTGTGGAGTGTAGACCACCGCCTAGAGTCTATGCCATGTGCCTAAAGGAACAATTTCTTTGGTTTTAGTTAATGAGAATTTCAAGGAATTTAGATCATGTTATTCATACATCCAAAGAATTTTATGATGCATACCAAGTGGCTCCTAATTGGCTAAAGAATTCTTTATGTGAATTTTATTTGCATGGATTGATAATTCCCTTTGAAATAGAGTGAAATCCACTTCTTTACATTGGTGATATTCATTTGAGGTCACTTATGTCATGGGCGGCCAATGAAACCAATTATGACAGACAACTAGAAGCCTACAAAGAAGTTGAAAGGGATGAGCCCATACCACTGCGATAAGAAAGCACAGATCCTTACACAATGCTAAAAACCTGGCTCACTGTTGCATATGGGTTCAACAATCAAGGAGAAAGAGTAAAAATATTTGATGTCAGAAAGCAAGTATATGAGGATTTCAAAAGCCAACCGTATCTATTTTGGAAGCTTGCCTCTTCCAGAATTGAAAAGAGATGGGAGAAATTGACTGTTGGGTTAAGGAAATCCAAGCCACATAATCCCCTGAATTTTGAAGCAACCCTTGGCAGGATAGAGAGGTACATACAGCTTGGTCTTCAGAAGAGGTTTGAATTATGGTTGCCAATAACATTTCAACCTCTGGTTTTAATGTGGCCACTTTATCCCTATCGAGCTACAAATGTTAATAAGGATATAGAGAACCTCAAATATGAAAGATGGCAAAATTTTAGAGGTTTCTATTATAAATTTGGGACTGTACCAAAAAGCCATACAGCTCCTATGGATTTCAGGGAAACAACTAGGAAGCTTAATGCTGGTGGACCATCATTAGGTTAAGTAGGGGGCAGATGATGAGCTCAGGATATGCTCATAATTTGAGTATCATGATGTACTTTTAATATCTCTAATTTTGCTGCTAATGGATGTTTTAACTCTTTTATTAAAGACTCTTTATCTAAAATAGGTAGTATCCTATAGCAATATATTCCTACATTCCTGCAGCCTAAACATCTCCATGTGTCTTATTAATTACCCTGTTTTGACTTCCCGAGTGACTGATATAATGCATATGGTTTTTGAATAATGGGATAGATTTAATATGTGATTAATGAATGGATCCTGTTGTTTTCCACGAATGCTTTCTTTTGCCTCTGTTGCCTTGTGCATTGCAAGTTGTTGAAGGGAGCATGAACAAGTCAAGTGCAACAGACTTCGACTTTGTAGTAAAGTCCATTTGCAGCATGGTGTCGAGGAAGTTGTTCCGACGAAGACTCTCTATCCGGGTCATTGGGAAGAAACTTAATGATCATTAATTTGGAAAGAGTGGAATGATAAATTCTCCGGATCATGTTGAATGGATATGTTTTCATTTATGAGAAGTATGTTCCTTGATTTCATGATTCATTTATGTCCACATCTTTCTTTGTTAAGTTAGGTAGTTAGTTGTTTTTCTGGTTTAAATAAGTGTTCCTCCTGCGCGAGTGAGCAAGCATAATGGGCATAGCAAGCATAGCATGTAAGAGTTAGTATGATAATAAGAGGCATAATATGTAAGAGTTAGTATTATGATAAAAGATAGAGTTTTGTGTTAGTTTTCAGATGAGCAGAACAATGTATATCATTCTAAGTTATGAATAAAAGCTGATGAAATTCTGAGTTTAATCCTTGCATAATTAGTTGATGCTTGCTAAGGGGGCCCACTTAGTAAGTATCTGTAGTTAGTTAGTTAGTCGTTTATTTTCTATTGATCATAAGTTAGATTTTGTTCTTGAAGTTTCAGTGCAAACCCAGTCTTATATTGTTCCTGCAGCATCGGGAATCCATCCTTGTGTTTGTTCCTACAACATAAGGCCATAGCATAAGGCCAGTTCATAGTTTGTTTCTTAGTTATAGTTGTTATGGTTTCTGCTTTGATTAAGTTTAGAAGGCTTCGCATTACATTCCTGTAGCATAAGTAGAATTCCTTTCACGCATTTATTTCTGGTAAATCGTGGTTGAAACTGGTTCTTAGTGCAGATACAGTGCCGCTCCATTTCAAGTATGCATTCCCTGGTTTGACAAAGTATATGAATGACCATAAGAAGATGTTAGTTGCCTGCTAGAATGTCCAATTCCCAGGTTAGGATTTGCCGTGACTTTTATATCCTTTTGTGGGTGCGATCACATGTTATGGACATAATTTCCCACCTAGTTCATCAACTAAGTTATGTGCATCCCCAAGGAAAGTTGTGAATTGTTGAGTACACAAAGCAATGGGGACAAGCTTAGTTTGATATATCATTGGGCAATGGGGATAGGATCAATATACTAAACAATGGGATAAGCTTAGTTTGATACATAATTGCAATGGGGACAAACTCTACATGAAGGTTGTGATTGAAACAATTAGGAATTGTTGAGAAGATACTTGGAGATGAGTCTTGGTTTTATTTAAGTATTTTAAGAACTTTATCATTTTATAAAATTTTAACCAATGTCTTTCATCTTTAAGACTTTAACGAATCCATAACTGATAACTCTTTTCATAACCATTTTCATGGTAAATGAATTAATATTTGTGGTAGATACCATACCTATAATGAAATAGAAGCATCAAATGGAACATAGGTACGAGCCTTCAAGCCCAATAATCTGAGTCTTTTCGCTTTTCCATAATTAGCCTAAAAAAGAACATAATCACTGTTAGTCAACAAGCAGCTAGTGCAAAATTATACAGATAGTCACAAATGAAAATGGACTTATCTGCATACATATAGTCTTTGAATTTGGCTCTCATTTTCCCATTCAAGAGCTTGCACTACGAGCCAAGAGCATTTAAAGTCTTCAATGTCCATTCCTATTTGCATGTACCAACTCCAAAAATAGAATAGTAAGTCTGTGATTAACATAGAAATTCCTAAAACACATTTCATCACAACCAAAATTTGTTCAAATAGGTATTCTGGATTGTTGGCAATCAAATCAAGAGTCCACAAAGTGGTGAGTTGCAACCTGAAAATAAGGTTTCGATGAGGGTTTTAGAGCATGTTTTTAAAATGAAAATTACGGTCAAGATCCTAATATTGAGAAATTTTATCTACTAACAGAAAAAGTGGAACAACCTACAATATTCAAACATGTTCAAAAAATCAATATGTTCCCTCAAAATTAAAAAAGCATTGGCAATCTATTATAATACACATATTACAAACCTCCAACTATAGCTCCAACATGTACCATTATTTTCTTTGAAAGTAATTGTGTGTTGTTGCTTCATTGAGCATGTTTCCAAAGAGGTTCTTGATTTGATTTTATCCTTGAAGAACCCAAAAAATAGGCATCTTGAGAAGCCAGATGGGACACAGATGCTCTCACATCTCCTTGGCTAGAAAATTGAGAACTCTTATCCTTAAAATATTGTAAAGGAAGAACACTATCATAAAGATTGTTTGTTATGGTGTTTACAGAAAAATTTCAGATTGTATCCTTATTTATAGAACTATGTTTGGAATGGATATTATTTATATCTTCATAGGAGCTGCCTCCTGATAGCATAGACAACCTTTTCAAAGACCTGCAACCATTTTCCCACTGCAAGTACAAGGAAAATTCAAAACATGAGTATCATGCAATAACACACATGATAAATCCCATGAGTATAGCCAAAATTGTATTCAATTAATATAATTCATAATTTCATTTATCAAATCATTCATTATTCTTTGACTGGTCTGCAACTTAACTGAAATATTTTAGCCTCAAATGTGTAAATGGGATTTGTGAGCATTAGAACTTAGATATCTATGAAGAAAAGTTTAATAAAATAGATCCTTACTAAATAGAATTACTATGGCTTTTCTGTCATTGTACATTGTCTACCTTCAATTTTGGGAACTACTTTCATTCAAGAAAGAATCCAGAAGAAGTTTTTCAGACTTTTTTGATTGTACAGTTGCTTATTCTTTGATGCAACCCAACTTTGTGAGCCTTTTGTATTCCACATGAAATAATATTCACAATTGGAACATAAAATTAAGGTTTAAGGAATTATCACTGTTAATTGCACAATTATGGGAGATGCAAACATGGTCACTATGTTCCATAAATTTGGTAGGTTCATTAAACTTTGGGATTTTAGAAATATTTGAAAAATATTTGAAAATGTGGATTATTTAAACTTGTGCATGTCATTAAAAATAATCATAAAATCAAACATCCATAATAGTACAACTACTAAAAAATACCTAAAGATTAAAATCTTCATTCTTCTTGGCATTTCAAGCTTTGGTATTAAACATTAATAGTTAAAACCATTCACTTCATACCATTGACAGATAATAAGATGAAAATAGAAATGGAAGCACTGATCTCTTTACATCTCATGTATCATCAGATTCTTAGAATTCCACTAACAATATTTCCATTTCTGAAAAATTGTAGGAGCAACCATAGAGGAGTTCTAGGATACAATATTACAAAATAGTTGTGTGATGCAGTGAACTACTCCACAAAGAGACATAAAGACAAGTGTTTAGACAAACACTTTCTTGAATATTTTACATCTTCCAAGTTTTGATTTTTCATCACATTTTGTAATTTCAATTATTTTACCAGGTCCAGTCTAAAAAAAATTTGATTCACCCAAAATATTTGGGGCTCAACACATCTATGCCAGATAAACCTGGTATGGTCATAGTATCATAGAGCACTCTCTTAACAATAATCAAAGATAATATGGAATAAGCTCCATAAGAATAGTAGAATAAAGACTGGGATCTTTAGATATTATAACTAGGCCATTCTCATAAGAAAATAAAAAATGGTGAAGATGAAGACTATGAATAAAGGCTGGGAAACTTTTACTTAAATCCAACTACTCTTTAATGTAATTTTTTTTTAGAAAGATAGTCTAAACTTGGGATTATATGATGCACTATCATTTGCTACTATTTTACTTAGAAAATCGATACCTATTCTTCAAAATCTTGATATATACAATGAAATTTCAACCACTTTAACCTATTCATAAAGTGAAAGTGAACACAATAAAAATAGTTCAGTACACCTATTTGGTTTTATGATCATTGTCTCATTGAAATATTATGTAAGTTAATACTAAGCCAATTCTTTCTCAAACAGAAAGCTTGGAACCCAGATCATCTCCACATTGGTGCTCCCATATTATCCCTAAGGAAATTCTTTACCTAGTAAAATGCTTTAGGATTTTACTATTTAGCATAGATTGACTGTTAATTTTCAGTTCTACATGCCTAGCTATTGAACCTGAATGCATCATTCTTCCTCACTTCTAGCTTTTTAAAGTATATTTTGTTAACTAGGGAAGTTCATAGGCAATTATGGGGAATTTGAAATCCTCACATTCAAAGTTTAAGGCATAATTTTAAAACCCTCAAGCATTTTGAGGGAAAGTTTTGATTAGCCAATAAGGCTACATTTAGTAGCACCTTTCACCTGGAAAGTTGTCTCACAACAAAAAAAACAACTTCCGGACAGTTGAAACATTCCTCACCTCACATTTGAAAACAAATTTCAACTCACAACCAATATTTTTTATTTAAAAGGCCGCAAAAATATTGTCCCAAGCTTAAGAATTTAGTAGCTCTAAACCCCAATATTTTTAGATCTACTTTTCATTTATTATGAATAGATTGAAGCGGAAATTGTATAGAGACTCATTTTGGTTCATCTCATTTTTTCTTAAATTATACTTTGGTAGTGTTTCGTAATATTTTTCGTACAAACTCTAACCATTTTTCTTATTGGCATCATTGATAGCACAACAAAACTTGTGCAAAATATTGAGGTAAGTCACTTTCCATGATTTCAATGATTTTTTTTGGAAATTTGTACACGGCCAGATCACTTTTAGTTTTTGTTGTGTTTTATTTCATTCTAAAATAGATCTATTGTTATCTGGTAAATGAAGGCATTGGTTTTGTGGTTTTATCTATGGATGTTTTCATAGATAAAATTATTGTAATACAAAGTGTTAGACCCTTGTTTTTTTCTCCCCATGGAGATATTTTGAACTATGAAATGATCATTTGGTGGTTTAAATTTTGTTTATTTTGTTTTGCTTTCCCTTGAGGTTATTTTTGTGACAATTCTCCTGACAAAATTATTTAGTATTGAATGTATTGTAGCTACTCCTGAAGTTGTAAATGAAATGGTTGTTAGAGCTATTTTCATATAGAGTGAATAGTAGAGATCAGATCATCTTCATATGCTAAACTTAATACATTCTTGGTTTATTGTTAGCAAATGAAGTTCAAAATGATTTGATATTTATTGAAATTTGAGACTATCTTCAAGACCATTCTTCCTAATATTTATGAGATTCTAGACCTTGAAATGTCTAAGAAAATTAGTAATAAATTTTATTTGCAAAATTGTCCTTTCGAAATGCTTGATCATATAGTGTGATGATATAATTGTGTTTCTGGACCTTAAATGACGTAAAACATTTGGACAAGTGTAAACTTGTTTAATAGACCTTTGTATTTGAAACTTCATTGATGGTAGTGGAATTTTCTTTAGGAGTATTTGAAAAATAATCAGATTTTGATGTATCAATACTAGTACTTCTACATTATGTTGGTATCTCTCCAAGGTCTAAGTTGCTCATTATATTGTAGTTGTTTTGATTCTAACAACAACATTTGATCCTAATTTTAGTCTTTTAGGTGACTATGGGAGTATTGATGAGTCCTTAAATTAGTATAATAGTAATTTCCTCTAAGAGCCTTATAAGGGTTTGATGATTTCTTGTTTCACAAAGAAAGCACTTACGTAATATGTATGTCTATTTGCCACTATTGACTTAGGTAAAAATGAATGAAGTCTTAAAGAGGTTACTGCAATGAGATACTATGTTCTCATGTGTCCTTCAGTGAAGACAATGTACTTTTAAGGACTATTATGAATTAATCAATGAATCTATAAACTGATACTACTGTATTCTTCTTTTTTATCCTAGTGATACTTGAGCTAGTTATGTATCTCTATAACCATGGACCAACCCAAGTAAACTTGCATCCTATAATTTGCATACTGATATCTTCATGCTCTATACTCAAACTAACTCTTAAGCCTTAAATTGTGAACAAACACCCCTCAATAGTAAGATTATATATTGACCTAACTATTGTTGGGAATGTGTATGCACTACATAACAATGTTGTTCATTCATCCAATTTACCTATGGATGGGGGAAATTATGGCTGGTTAGGAAACTTTATAATTTATGAAAAAGTGACCCTCTTAGAGAATAGGACACCTAAATTGAATAGGAAAAGTTTGAGGGACACATGGAATGTTGTATCCCACATTGAGAATTACATTTGGGGTTACAAAAGGACCAAAAAACTTGAAAATGTGGAATTAGATGCCACATTTCATGCATGGGACAAATAGATCAACTGGAGTTTACGAGAATTTACTATTTCCAACCAATATAAGATGTGTAATGCATCTTATAAGTTGCATCATTGAATAGGAAGTTACATTGTCATAGTGGGTATTGGTATTTGTGCCACCTCATAGAGTTACACCACCTAATGTGGGTGCCCTTGGTGATATGACATGTGATTTTCATCAATGGTTTTAGAAACCATTGTTGATTTCTTGTGTTGTAATTGCATATTTAATAAGGGATTGGGATAGTAATTTCTGAGCATACTTTGTTGTATAGAAATGCCACTAGAAGCTGCTAAAATTTCTCTAAGATTTCCATTTGATGTGAAATCAATGTTGGTGATCATCTGATATGTTTGGAAGCACACCTTGGTGTTAATATAGTGAATTTTATTTTGTGGATGGGTTTTTCTTCCTCCAAAGGAATTTCCCTGGGTAAACATCAAGTTATGGTGTTGCTCTTTTCTGTGTGTTATCTTTCCATTTCATATTGTTGTCATAAATCAGTTTTATATCAATCCTATTATTGTTCTAAATCACTTTCAATTAGATTCTGAAACCCTTTATAATGCTCCTTTAGATATATCTCTAGTTTTTCAACACTTGGTATTAGAACTTGGTATTGGCTCGATGAGGAGATGCTCTCCTTGTGTAATTTTCTTTGGTTGTGGTGGGAGTTGTGTGAAGTTCAAATATGCTTTTGCAAGAGTCATGGAAAGTCCATAAAGGATTGATATTGGAAAATTCAATGGATGGAGTTTTGAGTTGTGGAAATTTAAAATGGAGGTTCTCTTGGTTGTGGAGACTAGTGGTTAGCTGTGACATGAAATGAACTTTTTGATATCAATCAAGATGATTGAGATGAATTGGAAGGAAAGGAGCACTATGTTAATCTGATTTTGTGTTAACGAATGTGTATAGTGAGGGCACTACAAAGAAATTGTGGGATAAAATTGTGGCATTGTTTCAAACTAAGTCTCTAGTCAATAAACATTTCTTGAAAAGAAATTTGTATTAATTGAAAATGAATGATGGGGACTCTATTGTTGATCATTTACATGCATTCATTATCACTGTTAGTCAATAGCATCCTATTGATGTTAGTGGATGCAAAGGATAAATGCGTAAGTTTGTTTTCTTCATTACCCAATTCATGGGACAATCTTCTTAGGACAATTAGTAGTACATCTTCTAAGTTAAACACTTGAAGAAGTTGTTGCAGCCCTACTAAATAAAGAATTAAGAAGAAACCATAGAGGATTTCTCTAAAGGTGCTCTCTTTGCAAAAGGTCAGTCCAAAGAAAAAGAGGGGTAAGAAAAATACAGAGATAAGTAGAAATATGAAACAAAAGGTAAGTCCAAATCTAGGTAAATTATACTGGCTCTTGTACTTCAAAGACCAAATGTTACAAGGAAAATTATTGGCATGACACAAACAAATAAAGTTTTAAAATATTGTATTCATAAGTGACAAACAACTTGGTTTTCCAAATGGATACATCCTCACATTTGATGAATAAGTGACAAACATCTTGGTTTTCCAAATGGATACATCCTCTCACATGGTTGGATAGGACTAAGTGGTCCAATTTGGTACCAATATACTTTTTGATATTATTATATTCTTTTATGAAACCACATGTCTGTTACTTCAAAAAACCAGGAGTGCTACATATGAGAGATCATCTTCCCACAGACAAAAGAGCTAGCATCTCTGCATTACATCAATTTGTAATAATTTAACATCCTCTAATTGCAATGGGTGCTGAGTGGACCATTCATTATGAGAGTTGGGTTCTTGTGAACCACTACTCATGCAACATGGGTCAATGAGTTTGACTCAAAAAACTACATGGTTGAATATAGTTGAATCCTGATCATAGCAATATCACTGTGGAAAATGCCTCCTTATCAACCAAACTGTAGGCATACAAGCTATAGGAATACAAGTTACAATATTGTAAATCCAGCGGTATCCCAATTGGAAAAGCATTGCATAAAAAGTAGTAACCCTACGAGTTGTAAGGGTTGTGGAACTGTCACCAACCCTCACTACATAATCTAAAAGAATAAGAAGTTACATACTTTAAGGATAATAGAATTAAAAATCAATTGCGACTGACAAAGCAACAAGGTATACACATACATACATACATACATACATACATACATACATACATACATACATACATACATACATGCATACATACATACATACATACATACATATATATGATTTCCTATCAAACATATTGTACAAGACAATATACATGCACTCAAGCTCTTTGAAATGAATCTTCACCATACACCATTTTGAGGGAATGTTTTGATTAGCCAATAAGGCTACATTTAGTAGCACCTTTCACCCAAAAATTTGTCTCACACCACACAAAACAACTTCCAAATAGTTGAAACATTCCTCGCCTCACATCTAAAAACAAATTTCAACTCACAACCAATATATATTTTAAAAAGCTACAAAAATCTTGTCCCAAGCTCAAGAATTTAGTAGCTCTAAACCCCAATAATATTTTTAGACCTACTTTTTGTTTATTATGAATAGATTGAAGTGACAACTATATGAAGACTCATTTTGGTTCATCTCATTTTTTCTTAAATTATGCTTTGGCAGTGTTTTGTAATATTTCTTCCTGCAAACTCTAACCATTTTTCTCATCAGCATCATTGACAACACAACACAGCTTGTGCAAAATCATGAGGGAAGTCACTTGCCATGATTTCACTAATTTTTTTTGGAAATCTGTACACGACCAGATCACTTTTAGTTTTTGTTGTGTTTTATTTCATTCTAAAACAGGCCTATTGTTATCTAGTAAATGAAGGCATTGGTTATGTGGTTTTATCTGTGGATGTTTTCATATATAAAATTATTGTAATACAAAGTGTCAGACCCTTGTTTATTTCTCCACATGGAGATATTTTGAATTGTGAAATGATCATTTGGTTTAAAGTTTTTGTTTATTTTTTTTCCTTTCCCTTGAGGTTATTTTTGTGACAATTTTCCTGACATAATTATTTAGTATTGAATGTATAGCAGTTAATGCTGAAGCTGTAAATGCAATGGTTGTCAGAGATATTTTCATATAGAGTGAACAATAGATATTAGATCATCTTCATATGTTAAACTTAATACATTCTTCTTTACAAACCTTATGCATTGTACAATACATGTTTCTCCATAGTTTTGTGCCATTATACTGGCTCTTGTACTTCAAAGACCAAATGTTACAAGGAAAGGGATTGGTGTGACACAAACGACTAAAGTTTTAAAAGATTGTATTCATAAGTGACAAACAACTTGGTTTTCCAAATGGATACATCCTCTCACATGTGATGAATAAGTGACAAACATCTTGGTTTTCCAAATGGATACATCCTCTCACATGGCTAATTAGGATAGAGTGGTCCAATTTGGTACCAATATGCTTTCTGATATTATTATATTATTTTATGAAACCACGTGTCTATTACTTCAAAAAAAATAGGGGTGCTACATATGAGAGATCATCTTCCCACAGAAAAAGAGAGCTAGCATCCCTGCATTGCATCAATTTGCAATAATTCAACATCCTCTAATTGCAATGGGTGTTGAATGGACCATTCATTATGAGAGTTGGGTTCTTATGAACCACTACTCATGAAACATGGGTCAATGAGTTTGACTCGTAAAACTACATGATTGAATATGGTTGAATCCTGATAGCAATATCACTGTGGAAAATGCCTCCTTATCAATCAAATTGTAGGCATACATGCTATAGGAATACAAGTTATAGGATTGTAAACCCAACGGTATCCCAATTGGAAAAGCATCTCATAAAAATTAATAACCCTACGAGTTGTAAGGGTTGCGTAACTGTCACCAACCCTCACTGCATAATCTAAAAGAATAAGAAGTTACATACTTTTAGGATAGTGGAATTAAGTATTAACGACTAACGAAGCAATGAGGAAGTAACCAAGGGGAAGGATGGGATGCCTAAATATACAAGGGTATTTTACTTTAAATTAACTAAATTTTAGAATGCCCGCTAGCTACAAGAAAAATTATTTACTCAGGCATTGATGTGCTTTAACTTATTTTGAAATCAAATGCATACATAGAATGCAATCCTCATTTCAGCAATGATATGTATTGAGAATATATATAATGATATAGGCACAACATGAATGATGAGTGGAATAGTAGAAGAATTTGTTTAAACATGACAAGCTTCATAGCCTAAGAAAGGATCCATAAAAATCCTTACGGGTATGTGCAGGATCATCCTAGAAAAAATAGGCTCTTAAGTGGCAAAAAATTTAGAAAAATCAGAGTTAGACAACTTGATGTAAAAATTTGAATAAGTTATCTATATTATTTCAAAAATATGTAAGAATAGAATCTGTAGAAAATTCAATGTAGTTTCTAAATTACTATGTTTATTTAAAAAAAAAAAAATCTATTTGGTGAAAATTTGAAACTTCAATGTAGTAGTACTTAAATTTCAGGAAAAAAATAAGTAGGTGTATGTCTGACAACCCTAACCACAATAAAATGATAATATTTTTATAATATTTTAGATATAAGTAGATGACTCATGTCCCGATGTGATGCATATTTTTTGTAGTTTTTTTCCAAGTAAATAATTAATTATGAATTTTTTTATTACAAATTTTTAAAAATATAAAAACTTGTATGTCTAAACACCTTAACTTGCTCAAAACTTCATGAATTTTTTTTTTTAATCCTATAGTATGTGAAGCATAGAATGTAATGCATGTTTCAGATTCAAAAAATGTGATACCATTTGAAAGCTATAAATGTTTTTCAATTAGCCTATCAATCATGACTTTAGTCATCATTCAAATAGAAAATGAATAATAATTATTTATTAAATTCAAAGTAAAGCATAATTTATATTGGTGGAAAGCTAAGAATATCTTTTAAAAATCATTTTCATTTCATCAATTTTGGGTAAAAAAAATTCGTCAACCACATACCCTACACATACCCATCATATTGCCTCTTTTTGGCCCATCATGATCCTGCACATACCCTTACTTGTAATTTATGCACGCTATGCCAGTCATGCTTTATCAGAGTTTCTACCCTTTACAGTATCACCATAGCGTTAACAACACCAAAAAATGTTGCAATTGTGGCCTTTTCTATGATGGGTTCTATTAAAATTTATAAAATAAAATAAAATAAAGATTATACACAAATTTAGTTTTCGTTTTAAGGAGAAAAATTAACAAAATTGACAAAAAAATGATGGTAAGAAAAGATAATTTAACGTCTCTGTGATATACATTTTACTTCAAAAATAAAATTACAATAGTGGGCCTACAAAAAAATACCTTGGAAAGTGACATTTACTTCAACTGCAAAATTTCTCCAACACTAGCAGTAAAAGGAATGGACGATTAATAGCTATTGCAGGTTAATATGAAAGGGTTTACATTGCAATAGGCATCTCATGGTGATGCAGCTTGAAACTGGTAGAACTAATTGGTTGAAGGTTTGACCCTTCTTGGTTAGAAGAAATAACCAAATGCCACTGGTGAAAGCAATAAAGGGTTAGCAACCAATGAATAATAATGATAGGGTTTAAATTAAAATAGGGCATGAAGCATAAAAATAGAAATTACCTTCACCCTTCTAGTGTTTCCTTACTCTCCTACTGCTATAACCAGCCATTGCCATTTCATTCTCAAGAAGGCCATTTGAAAAAGCAATGGAAATAGGAAAATAGGGAATACACATAGACACAAGCTACTTTAACTTGCTTGCGACTGATTGTCTTGAGGAGTTTGACATTGGAGAGGGAGGAGAGACCGAGGCCTTTGGCCATGAGTAGGTTCACCAACACCCCTGTTCAACTTGCCTTGTGCCATTCCTCTTGCTTTGTTTTCTTCAGGGAGGGAAAAGGAAAATGCATCTCGATTGAGGGAGGGAAAATGAATGAGGAGAGGGAAATACAAATTTTATTTTAGAGAAAGTATTTTTTTTTATTGTCTTAATTTAGGACAATTAAAAAATTAGAAATATAATTTAAACATAAACTAGTAATTGCACCTTAGTGTGCAATGGGTACGCGAAAGAAGTGTGGAAGTCAATTAAGATAAATGTTGATCTATTTTTGTACTATATAAAATTATAATAATTATTAATTATAAATTTTAATCATTTTATGTAATTAATAGTTTTATTTAAAATATAATATATAATATTAAGTATAATTAATATATTTAACTTATATCTAATATATTTAAAATGGCATAAATACAAAATTTCTTTAGTTAAAAAATTTGATTATATATTAAATATAAGTTAAATTATTAAAAAATAATTATTTTTTATTTTGCAAAAGTCAAAATATTAAAAGATATTAATTTTGCAAAAATCGTTATCTAAAAAATGAACCAAACCTTACCACTTGTTCATTATAGCCATGGAAAATTTAAAACTCAATAAATAGTATAATCAAATAATATAACTCACTTATACCAATTAAACTTTAATCCATATATATATATGACAAAATACTTGTTTTCATTCACAGAATTAGGCTAGGCTTATGCGATAAATATTAATAATGACAACTCATTTCAGTCTCTTTCCATTCAAGATGAATCAATCTAAGAGGACCATACCTATAACATTCCCTTCAAATTATGGTGGAGAGAGTATTCATGGTGATGGATAGGAATAAATAAATTAAAAAAAACAAAAGCGAACCCTAATCGTTATGAAGTGGAGGCGTTTACTGAGGCAACGACAAAAAGTTTTATTTTGATAAATATACTCGAAAACCCTTGTTGAAACTTTATTTTCAAGTTGTAGCTCACCAATTGGAGAAGTGAATGGTCAATACCAGCGAGGAAGAGTTTGGAGGAGCAGCGGGGAAAGCAGTGAAAAAATGGCAGAAAACAGTTGAAAAAAATTGCGAAAAATGATGAACGACTAAGATTCGTTTAATGGCTAGCAGATTGATACCAAACATTGATCAGAAAAATTAGCTTTGTCTTCTTCAAATAGGATACGCCTTTGGCGTAAAATATATATTTAAGACAAAATTAATATTTATCTTAAATTAATGTTTTAAATCCTCCCTTTATATAGTAGTGACACATGGATGTAGGAATGATTACCATTTAGTAGTGAAATGCTAATTTTTTTATAAAATATGTGAAAGACTTAAGATTGCACCGAGAGGAAATGCCTTCCATGCAATAGGTATTTTTGGTGCACCAAGCAATCTAGGTGGCCAAATGGCTCACTTAGGTACATGATGGGGGCTTAAGCTCTATGGATTATGATCAAATTCAAAAGAAAAATGAATAGAGGAGTAATAGTCATTTATTTAGTCATTTTTATTTGTCTGATATTAGTCATTTATTTAGTCATTTAGTTGTGATTCTACCCGATGACCAAATTAGTCATTTATTTGCAATATTCTACTAGTGTTAGTCACGTGACTAAATTTTTTAGTCAAATGACTAAAAGTTTTAGTCACGTAGTCATTTATTTGCTAATATTCTACTAGTGTTACCATGGTTACACATAAACCTGTTTAGAACTCCCACTGCTTGGGCTATATCTAGTCTAGTACAAACCATTGCATACATTAAACTACCAATGTCACTAGCATAAGGAACATTAGACATCTCTTCAATATCATCATCAAAATTAGGACACATCTCTAAACTCAACTTAAAACCAACCGGAAATGGAATATTTATTGGTTTAGAGCCCCACATTTTAAATTTCTACAAAATAGTATCAACATACTTCTATGACTGTAGACACTGAAAAATGTCATGAGCTTGCAAGCAACATCTCATCACTAATTCTCCTTCTTTCTTGCATAGTTAAATAATTTTAATTATTTAATTGTTTCCTAGTTCCATATTCTTTTATTAATTAAACAAATTTTAATTATTTAATTAATTCACTCTATCTTTGTTCTTCTTTTGATTAATTTAAATAAATGTCTATTTATTTAAATTGCGTCATTAATTTCCCTTTTTCCCTCTATAATTAAATAAATGTGTATTTATTTAATTATTGACTCCCATTTTCTTCCATAATTAAATAAATCCTTATTTATTTAATTATTTATCTTTTCCTTATCCCCATAATTAAATAATTGTTTTAATTATTTAATTATTTATCATTTCCCTCCATCTTTTCTTAAATAATTGTTTTCAATTATTTAATATTTTCTACTCCACCTTTCTTCTATAATTAAATAATTATTTTTAATTATTCATTTTCCCTCTCTTAAATTAAATAATTGCCATCATTATTTATTTTATTTCTTCTTAGTCAAGCCCTAAATCTCAATTAATTTCTTGAGTTTTGGTCCATCTTTCCCATCCTTATCTCTTTCCCTCTCAAATAATCTTTATCCATTGATTGTCATACCTCATCATCCAATCCTCACCCTTCATTTGAATTAGGATTTCTATAAAAGCAAGCCATGACCTTCATTCCAACCTTAACCACAATCCTTGAAGTTTTGCTATCTTGAGATCTAACTATCTTGCATCAACATCAAGCTTATCATACAAATTACATACTACAAATCTAAGAACAAACAAAGAAAAATGAAGAAGAGCAATGGAGATGAATCAACTATGGCATAGAGATTGAGTATTATTGCTTTATTATTTAGATTTATATTGTAATTTGTGTCATTGTTGGATTAGGGTCTTCATTTCTTGAATTAGGTAGTTTTGTGGTTGCTATCATTGATTCATGCATTTTTCCCGAACTATATCCGATCTACATAATTTGATGAACTTGACGTGAACTAATTGGATTTTTAAAAAAAAAATCAAAAACTTTGACTTTCAAGAGTGTGATGAAATTGTTCTATGCAACACTACATTTGATCCTTCAAATGCCACAATTTTCATACATACCAACACAAGCAAGGGATGTCGCACCACATCTGTCACCCGAAATGATGCATCTGATTGTTATTTTGAAAAATCAAAATCATTTAATCATTGCTATTTTAGATCATTTTATTGGTTTTTGTTTATTCCTATGACATTCTAATAGTCTGTTTGCATCATCTTTAGTGTCATATTTTTTTTTTGGTTAGATCTTTTTTTTTTGTAGCTATAGGTTCCTATGCTGCAATCACTAATTCCTATGTTATAGTCGCCATTCCTTACGCCACAGTTGTCATTCCATAAGCCACATCTATCGAATTTTGTGATGCATGACAACACCACATCTAAGCCTCTATGCATCACATCTAACTTTCATAGCAAAACGAGGGTATAAATCTAAGATTTTCATTTTCTACTTTTTCATTAGGGTAGAGGTTTTTGGTTACTAATATCTAATTTTTCAGCTTGTGGCAATCATTGGGAGAAGACATTTTTCGCTAAACTACTAATCCAATTTCTTACAAGGTTCCATTGTGCATTTGTGATTTCTAAATTAGGAACATCTGGAATTGGTGCTTAAAAAAAACAAGTGGCTTATTTGTTTTTTTCACTTGCACGCATGCATTATTATCGAAGGCATGTTTAGCTAAAGTATCATCTCCCCTTGTGCTAAGTGCAATTCCTAGGTGATGAGAAATAGGAGCACAACATAGTCTTAAGTATCCTCTCCCCTTGCACTACATGTGATTACTAAGTGATGAGAAAGAGCATTGCACAAGCCTTAAACTTTTTCTTTTTGAGAAATGTGGGCTTGCTAGTGGAGTTTTACCTCTAGGAACGACTCCCAACATATATACCTCTAGTACTCTATATAAAAGTACAAAATTCAAAAGGTGAGAATAATCCATTTGAGCCCTAAGAGGTGGGCCTTCCGGTCCTGAGTGGTTCTAGATGGGGGTTAGAGACTTCGGTCTTCCATCACTACTAGGCCATGGTGTTCTTTAGAGTTCATACATGAATAAGAAACATTGTTTTTAGAAACCTAAGACCTTTTTTGGCCATCTACTATTGTTGGTGCATCATGATAGCATTGTCATGAGAAGTTACTTACCATGTTCAGTGCTTGGTTGAGGTGGCATGGTTCCTTGTTTGGATTTCATCCTTTCAAGGTGAGAGGTGTTAAGGTGGTACATGACCTTGGAATACTCTAGCTTCACCCACTCTTGTACTCAAATTTAACATCACTCAAAAGGGTGAGGTAAGCCCACTTTAGTACATAACCCTATTACTACTACTAGGTTTTTCTTGCTTATATTGTTTGTGAAACAAGGCCTAGAGAGTTTTATGGAAGAAAACTTGAAAAATAATTGCTTACTAAGAAGTCTAAGAGTCAAAATTAGCCAAATCTAATTTTCAAGTGTTTGTTGTGTTTTATGATCAAATTTGGAAATTACCAAAAATGAAAAAACCACTTAGAAAACATTGCTTTTAGGCCAAAAAGTAGAACACCACAATCATTAAACATAACTTTGAAATTTTTTAGTTAAAACACCACATCTATTGGAAACCCTAGGAAGCAAGAAACCCTCATTTTCTTGTGTTACAATTGATTAATCCTACACCATAATTGATTGAATCTACACTGCATATGTGGCTTGAAAGTCTACATCTATTAGAATCAATTTTTTTGGGGAAATATTTGTATATCCAACTTCTAGTTTCCTTATAGATAGTGACTGTGCATTCAGATCTAAGACTTTTTTTAGGTTTAGTTAGTCTATTCATTGCATTTCATTATTTACCTTAGGTTAGCTCGCATAGTCCTAGTTTGCATATATCACATTTTACTTCATTATATCATCATCTTTGAGTCTTAAGATTAGGAGGCTTATCATACTATTGAGCAAACCATAGTCTCATATTTAGGTGTCTTGAACCTATCATATTTAATTTATCTTATCCTTAGGTTGGGTCTACAACTCATGTGTCTAGTTTAGCCTCACCTCTTATCTAATCATCATCATTATCATCTTGGTTCTCATCCTCTTGGGGTCTTGACATTTAGAGTTGTTACTTTGTCTCATCATAGTTTGCTTAGCATTCTTCTTTTTAAGGTTCAAAATTACATATCCAAGCATAGTCTTAGTCTTAGTCTCATTATCATCTTGCATCCCCTCTAAGCATAAGCATATTAATAATCTCATTGTCATTTGGTATACCAAACATAGCCATAGTTTCATTCCTATATCGCATCCTTATATTTAAATAATTCCAAAAAAATAGTATAGTCTCATTTTCATTACCATCCTTAGTTTACATCTTCATCTTTAGTTGCATTCATTCTAAAAATTCTCAGAATCCAAAGGTCACAAGTTTTATATTGTCTTCACTAGGTCACAAAGGAAATGAAAAGACATGGATTCCTGATATGACCCCAATTTTAATCCAACTAGCACCATGAACTTTGGATCATCTTCAAAACAACCTCAAACATCACAAGATGAAATTCCAAACCTATTTTCCAATTTTATGTTGAATTAGGTTAACCAAATTCTAACCCCTAAAGAGATTGAACAAGTTTCCCAAGATCCTAATATAGTGTGTATCATAGAAGAGATGGTCAAAGTGGATCCTAATAAATACTTTTTAGCACTTGCTCAAAATGGTTCCAAGCTTCCCTTTGGTTTTGAAACTTCCATAATTTTAGATGGAACAACACAAATAGAAATTCAAAGTCAAGGTCATAACTCATTCTCACAAGTTCATTCTTCCTCACAATAAATGCACACTAGCATGCATCTTGGGGGAACTACAAATAATGTGACAACTACACACATACCCCTTACTCCAACATTTGGGACCAAAAGAGCACATGCAACATATCAAGGACTAATTCCCACATTTTCCAATCCGTTTGGTTCATCCTCTAGAACCATGGGTATGACTTTTGCAAATCCATTTTCTACATCATCCACCCAAAATATTGCACCATCAACCAACACAAACACAAATATAAATCCAAACTCACCAAGGAAAATAAGAATGATTTATATTTCCACATCAAGAGTGAAAAACCAAACAAATAATACTACACCAAACAAAAACATGTTTTTTGGGTCACACCTAAACACCAACCAACCTCCATCACAACATGTCAATCCAAACCTCAACTTCATACCACAACACAACCATACAAATAAAACTCCACTACAAGACCATACCAATGCCAATACCAATACCAATACCAACACCGCTTTTACATCCCACTTCCAACAAGGAAATCCAAATCCTTCTCAATGAAACATCAACCCAAACCCAACATTTACATCCAACATCCAAAACCAAAATCCGTTATCACACAAATACCTCAACACACTTAACACCAACATCAGCCCTCTCTTGCAAAGTCAATCAAATATGCCACATTCACCCATGGAAAATTTGATGCAACAAATGCAAGCAATGCAACAACAAATGGAAAAAATGCAAATGAGTGGGAAAAAGAATGGAAGAGCCATATCCTTACCCTTTTGATCGAAGCATACACATTGCACCTTTCCATCCACACTTCAATGTGACAAAATTCAACAAATACATGGGGAATGTTGGGAATAGGATGCCATTTAATTGCAATCCTAAACATATTTCATGTATCTCCTATCCTTGGAAAGTGTTCCCAAACACTAGGATTATAAAGAGATTGAATTCGAATAAAATGAACATGTAAATTGACATTTGCGATTATTCCTAAATGATAGGAACATGTGGGGACATCCTAGAAGAGATCCTACAAGATAGGAGCACATGGGGCACCCACATGGAAGGTGGAACCCACCTTGCTTCATTTAACTGTTTGGAGGATTGATAACACTTCAGTAATGTATGTTTTGATCCTACAAATTAGGGATTGATATTTACATGAGTGGAGTGGCACTATCAGTTCAATATCAGTTTAGTTTAGTTTAGTTTAGTTCATATTAGTTCAGTTCAGTTCATCTTCAGTTGCATGTAGTTATTTTGAGTTGAACACTAATTGACTTGAGTTGACTGGAGTTGCATGACTATTGACTTTAGTTGCATGAAAAATAACACGTGGATACTTTTAGTTAAGTGGGGATGATCAATCATGCATAATTTTTGCATGAATTGGTGGAGAGATATGTTTTTGTTAACTAAGCTGACTTGGGTCCACCTTGGGCGCCTAAGTTGGCATCTTTCAATTAACATCTTTTGCATGAGAAGATATTTACAAGGTCCAGTCAACTAGGACCATTCTTGGGCACCAACTTTGAGGTGAAGTTTGCATGATATCTTCTCGACCAAAGTTCAGTTAATTGTTTAGTTTTGGGTACCTAAATTGAGGAAGACTTTGGTTTGACTTTAGATTACATTGTGGAACTCTACTTGCCCAATCTAGGCATAGATTTTGTGAGGAGCTTTATGCTCTTGTATTGAACAAATCTTAGGAGTTTAGAAGCTCATATTATTGTCTATTAATTGCAGCAAGTGTATGAGATTTACATGAGAGTTTATTGCAGGTTGTGAAGAAGGATTGTTGAAGGAAAGGAAGCATATCAATCAAGGATTGATACAATATTATTGTAATCTTGTTCTAAGTTTAAATAATACAAGTACTATTGATTCTGGTGGAGTTTTTTCCTGAAAGGGTTTCTCCATGTATATGTTGTGTCACTTCAATCTCCTTATCTCATTCTTCTAAAATCTTCTATCTCTTTCTATAATTGGTAAAATTGATCTAAACAAATTAATCATACACAAAGAATTGTGACAAAGAACACTTAATTAGATCTATAGTCTCATAGTTTTACAAGTTTTAAGATACAATATTACCTTAATTTTCAACATTTGGTATCAGAGCTAATGGTTGGTTATGGTTTGGGACGCCTTTCTCTTAAAAGTTTGAAGGTTTTTTGGTTGTAGTGGGAGGTTTTACTATCGTTTTATTGCAGATTTGTAAAATAAGTGTGTTACAATGAGTTCTACTTCTCGTCTAGATATTGAAAGATTCAATGGATCTAGTTATGAGATGTGGAAACTAAAAATGGAGGTTCTCCTTGAAGAGAGAGATTAGTGGTTAGTTGTTTGTAATGAGACAAAATTACCTTCTACAAGTATGTTAGATGACATTTGGGCCAAGATTGATAAGAAGGAAAGAGAGACCATAAGGTTATGTCTTATTGATGCTATTCTATTGAATGTTTCAAATGAAGCTACCACATATAAATTGTGGAAGAGGATAGGTGATATCTATCAAACCAAAAGTCGTACTAATAAGTTGTATTTGAAAAGATAGTTGTACTCTTTAAAGATGAAAGATGGTGATTCTGTTGCACATCATTTAAATGCTTTCAATTTGATTCTAATTCAGTTAGCATCTGTAGATGTAAAGCTAGAAGATGAAGATAAAGTATTTTGTTACTTTGTTCTTTACTAGAGTCTTGGGAAAATCTAATTATTGCTATCAGTGGTAGTGGTGTAGATCCTAAGATGGAAAATATAATTCCTACTCTCCTATTAGAGGAGATGAGGAGGAAGTCTAAAATGGGATCCCAAGATGCCTTGTTTGTAAGAGGTGGGCCTGAGGAAAAAACACCTAAGGGAGACAAGAAATGAAAGGGTAAGTCCAAAGGATGGTCTAAAACCCATGGTAAGAGTAAGGTAAAGTGTTGGAACTATGGGAAACTGGGACATGTAAAGAAGGATTGTAAGAACAAGAAAAATATTTTTGATGCTTCTACATAGAAATCCTTGGATGACAGTAATGATGCATTGATCATTACATCTAATATTGTTAGTGACGACTCTTGGATTATTGATTCAGGTTGCTCCTATAATATGACTCCTAACAAGGAGTGGTTCCTTAAGTGTATTGCATATGATGGAGGGAATGACTTCTTTGGAGATAATAGCACAACAAAGATTGTGGGCAAAGGAGAGGTAAAGTTGTGTTTTAGTGATGGTAGGGTTAAGACCCGTAATGATGTTTTACATATTCTAGGACTTGCTAGAAATATACTTATTTATCTAAGTTCAATGATTTTGGAATGCATGTGACATTTGACAAAGGTGGTTGCAGATTGGTGAAAGGGAATATGGTGGTTGCTAAAGGATCTCAGAAAGGGACTTTGTTTATGCTTGATACCTCCAATTTGAATAAATCAACCAATGTAACTGAAGCTGAAAATAAATGTTGTGGCACCATAGATTGGGCCATATTGGTAAAAAAGGTTTTAGGACCATTCTTAATAAGAAATTGGTTGATGGTATTCCTAATTATAATATTGGAAAAAATGATTTTTGTGAGCATTATGTGTTTGGAAAGCAATCTAGATCTTCATTTCCTAATGGAACAAATAAAGCTAAAGGATTATTAGAGATTATTCATTCAGATGTTATGGGTTCTGTGGATATTGACTCCATTAGAAAAAATAGATATTATGTCACATTTATTGATGATGTCTCAAGATACACTTGGATCTATTTTATGCATAACAAATCTGATGTGTTGAATAAGTTTAAAGAATTTAAGGCTTTAGTTGAGAAACAATCAGATCATAAGATAAAAGTGTTGAGATCAGATAATGGTGGTGAATATTGTTCTAAGGAATTTGATGATTATTGTAAGCATGCATGAATTGTGAGACATAAAACTACTCCATATACACCTCAAAGAAATGGAGTAGCAAAAAGGATGAACCAAACCTTAATGGAAAGAGCTAGGAGTATGTTAAGTAGTGCTAAACTAGATCCGTGCCTTTGGGCCAAGGCTGTTGTATACACCTAAAAAAGGTCTAGATAATCTAATTAATTAAATACAATTTATTTGATTAATTAACCTTTAATTCCTCTACTATTAAATAAATATAAATATTTATTTATATAGTTCACAATTTAATTCTTCTATCTTTATCATATTAATTCATCTTAATTAAATACAAAAAATTAATACTTTGTTTTATTTAATTATCAAATTATCCTATTTTATTATATCCTACTCACATCATTCTATCTTAATTAAATAAACAAGTTTTAATACTTTGTTTCATTTTAATTATCCATTTCTTCCATCTTAATTTAATAAACAACTTACTATAGTTTGTTTTATTAAATTAAAAATATCCTCTTTTGCTAAAATTTGAATAAATCTAAATATTCAAATAAAAGGCATGTTTCTAGAGCTAATCATATCCACCTACCAAATTAGATATTTGATATCTAATTAAATTCAACTCAACCTTCATAAGAAAATTTGGAGACAAATTTGCAGGTGAACTTCTTCATCTTCTTGCAATGATTCTTCCTATCATCTGGCTAAATGTTTTTATGGGGAGGAACAATCTCCATAATCATCTCAGACTTCTTCATCTTTCACCATTCAATTCTTCAGATCAAATCCAAACCTTTGCTTTGCTGCCTCTCACAAATGTGCTATCGGGAAATTTACAAATACAACCTCATTCTATAGGAAATGGATCCCAAAATTTATGCAAACTTACTTTGCAGAAATACCAATTGAGTAATTAAGCAATAGCAATAGCAATTAGCAAGCATTTTAGAATAGAATCAATATCATGGCTTTTCATTTAGCTGCATCATAGTTTACTGTAGCTTCTTTCATCGCGTTTTATGTCAATTTAGATTATTAGCTTCATCATTATCATTTAGATATCATCATATAGGATTAGATCATTGCATTTAACAACATATCATTCTCTAGATTGGAATTTTAACAGTCACAATGCTTACCAAATTTGAGAGCCTAGTGACTTAATAAATCTTTGGAGATAGAGAGCAATATGACGCTTTCAAGAGTTTTTCTGTGTTAATTAGATTAATTATTGTTGATTATCTTGATATAATGTCTTATTAAGAATTTTTTTTTGTTATTTTACTCATTACTTATTTCACACTTACAACTGTAAGTACTTTTTGTTAATTAATCAATAGATTTCCTAGTTCATCTATTGAAGATAAAACCCCTTATGAAATGTGGTTAGGTAGGAAACCTAGTGTAGCACATTTAAGGATCTTTGGTTGTGAGGATTTTGTTCATGTGCCTAAAGAAAAGTGGTCTAAGTTGGATCCAAAAGCACATAAATGCATATTCATAGGTTATGGTGAAAATGTAAAAGGTTACAAGCTTTGGAATCCTCTAACCCGAAAAATTACTTTATCTAGAGATGCGATTTTTAGGGAATTTAGATATTATACAGGAGAAGAACAACCAAAGGAGAAGGATACTTTTCGAATAGTGAACAGTGCATTTTTATATAAATATTGAGAAGCATAAAGATGCACATGTTGAAGATCAATTGGATGGATTGGATGAGGAGAGTTCAAAGAGTTCTGAGATAGATGCTCATGATGAGCATATTGAGGAACAAGAAGAGCATGATGAGCATATAAGCAGGGGACTTGCAGAGTAAGCTGCTATAAAAAATTGAGTGATTTGAAATTTCCACGTAGGATAATTAGAAGCGTGAAGTTAGGGTGCACAACTACTGGATCCTCTCCCCAATACCAAGCACTTTTCCAGTCTTAAAGCAGGCTTCAATGTGCAAGTCTTGAAATTGTTGCATTAGCTCTCTCTGAACTATATGTTATAGCGGCCTATCTCTAAAATGAGATTTTGAAATTTGTTCCGTCTTAATGTTCTCCCTCTTTGCGGTTGTTCAATTACCATATCAGGACAAGTAGCTCAGTTGTAGAGTAGCCCATTCACTCCATTAGCACTGGTCCTATAAAGGGGGTTACTAATCCAATTTTCATTGTGCAAGTGACCCCATTAAAATTGAATATTTGGGGCTTTAATAAAAATGAAATTTCACCTACAAAGTGGCCTTTGTCTT